>JAODPA010068804.1:0-10081 GCA_025585075.1 Nepenthes mirabilis | reverse complement strand
ATATTACATCTAATTAAGTGAGAAATATATATGATTTTATTTTTATTGTATTGGAAATCTTGATATTCTTAATCTCTTGCTAAATTAAGGTACGAGTAGTATAAAAAGTAAAAATATGGATGAAAATTGGTGTGTGATCTTTTAATTGCTGCGAGTAGATGTCAATCACAAATAATATTTAAAAGTCCAAGGTGGGGAGGAGATAGATGTAAACAGAGGAAATCAATCGCTTTGGAATTTGAAATAAACTGACCATCTATCTGTCTATCTGATTGTTTGGTTCCAATAATCATCCAGTGAGTGTATCGGGGGAAGCTGCCGACTGCGGAGTTCCTCTGCTGTGCTCCCACATGACATAAAGATGTCTAGTCTTGTCAAACTTAATCAATCATTTTCCCTCCCCCTCTTTCTTTCTTTCTTTCTTTCATTCTTTTTTCTTTTATTTTTTTCTGTTTTGTTTTTATGTTGAATGCATAATCATTCCAATTTCAAAATGTTCCCGTTTGATATGACAAAATTACTGATTTTGAATCTGTTATAAATTTCTTAATGTATTTTTTGTTTATTAAATTGGATTAATATTTTCAAATGAGTATTTTATGGACAAGTTGCAACATCTTATTAATTACCAACAAAAAAAAGTTACAATATCCCAAGAATTAATTAGCATATAAATGGTGATTATGCATTTCACCATCTAATGTAGTTGGATACCGTTGAATTCGACCGAAAATGTTGAAGTGTAAGTTTGATTTAATTTTGTAAATATATAATAATAATTGATTATAAGGATAAAATGGGCTCAACACTGATGAAAGTACATATAATAGTTTTGACGATGTTGCCTTTGTTTTGGAGTTATCCAAAGGACGGCTCGACTCTGAATTGATGGAGAGAATGGATAAAATTAAATTTTTATTTTTGAAATTGAATCTATTTTCTTGATAGAGGGGTTTTTTTTGTCCTGATCAAATTGGGCATAATTTGGTGCCATCTAAGTTCTAACCCGTATGGACGCTGACTTCTATTTCACATTAAAAAAATGCCTAGTCTGATTTTACTTAATCTTGTTAAAACAGAAAATTTTACTAAATAGTTGCTATAATAATCTGCTATTATTTGGGTTTTTCTAACAAATGTCATACTTAGTAAAATTATTGTATTTGAAAAGTAATGTGCATTCAATGTAAACAATTGGTTATCGCCATAAACAACACTCTTCTGTTGTGGAAAGTGTTAAATGCAATTTACGACCACCTACCTAGCTGTAGAAGCACTTGACCCTGCTTCTGACCCAGCTTTTGTCGTTTGATTTTTTATGACAAGATAGCGCTAATAAAACATGCAGATAAGCAATAAAAGGACCTTGTTTGAGTAGCAATATGTGAAACTTGTTTACTTTCTCTGATTTTCATCCGAGAAAATTACTACTTACAATAGTAAGTCTCATTCCAAAGTGTCATGTACCTGTAAGATTTTTTTTTTTTTAATTGATAACAAGGTAAAGAAAAATCTATTTCTGCAGCCATAAGAATTCCTTCAATTGAAAGAATCTGCATATATAGTGCAATTTATACAGGCGGAAACCAAAAGGAAGAAATTATGCTATGATGCTCTGCAAGTTTCTCTTTGATATCAGTAGTCTTGAAGTCTGCAAGAAAATCATCATGCGCCTTGTTTGGAAGCTTAGAAATGTTTTTAAGAAATTGTGGTTAGATATGGCTCATGAAGCAGTTTTTTTAGAAACTTGAAATGGTGATCTACTAACAAGTGCACAAATTTTCTACTATTTGACTGTCTCCACCAACCACTAGCATAACTTAGGGATGCACAATGTACGAAAATCTAAATGGCCAGGTATTTCAATATCATTGCAACGTTTCTGTACTGTGAATTCCTTTTTACACAATAATTCTTAGTATTTCTTCTTTGGGTGGAGAGTGGGGTGCAATTGGGCTAGTCTCCATCAGATTGGAAGAAATTGCAGATTGCTTATGTTCTCTTAATTCATTGGTCATTGGTTTTCTTTTCATTTGCTATGTACTCTGTGCTTTTGAATGCTGTTGATGGATACTTGTAAGCATATTTCCTATGTTTTGAGAATGGATATCTGGAATCTTTTGACCTTTGGTATTTTTGAAAAAAAAGGCTATAAATTATGCCTCTCCGGTATTGGATAAAATGGCAATATAACTCAGCAAAGGTGAGATAAGAATAGTTGAATCAGTTGCTGTTGAGAACCGGACTGTCTGTTTGAACAGTGAGGAAATAATCGATAATGCACAACAAATCAATAATAATTACAAATAATGAAGAACACCAAATTTTATGTGGAAAATTCTCCATTCAAATGAGAGAAAAAATTACGGGATTATACGTTCAAAATATTCACTATATGATACATTTGAATACACAAACCTAATTGATACAAGAGTATAACTCATTGTAATAAATGGCTCGAATAATAAAAAAAGTATAAGATAAAAGAGAAGAAATACAGTTGGTTAAATGTCCTTAATTTCAACAGTGTACCTAAGGTTGATAGAGAATGAAACTCGACTCGGAACGTAGTCAGACGAGCGAATCTTTCTCTCATATCTTTTCTCTCTTTCTCCTCTTTTCTCATTGTGCCGACGCACTAACCTCAAAAGTCGCAAAAGTCTAACTATAAAAATCACGTCAAGGCTCTTTATATCAGGAACAACGCTTAATCACTCATTAAGCACACATCGTGTTCGGGCCCACTATAATTCATGCACGAGCGTCACTTGCGCGCACATCAGGCACTTAGTAATCTGCTAACGCACATATGTGCACCTCTTTTGTGGAATCAGTATACATTTGTGAATTAGGTGCCTGTCACGCATCACTTAGCAGCTTTTACTTGATAAAACCAAGGCATGTGTGTCATTGTGCGTGCCGTTGAACCATACGTAAAGTGGGTATGGGACTCACAAGTGAGTGACCCACAACCCAGCAAACTTTTCCTCAGGATCTTGTAGGGGCCATCACTATTCCAACTACGATTTGGCAAATTTCAAGCTTTTCCCTTTACACCACTTTGGTCATCATGTCAGGTCCATTTTTCTCAGTTCTAACTTTATCAAATGATAGTAACTTCAAATCAATGAAATTTCGCACCTAGTAATATCTCATATCAATATGCTTCGATCGGGCTTGAAATGATAAGTTTCTACAAAGGCGTATAGCACTTTGATTGTCTCAAAGTATCACATATCGCTTTTGGTTGAAGCCGAGTTTCGAGATGAATTCCCTCATCCACAGCATCTCTTTACTTACCTCTATTACCGCAATGAATTTCATCTCGGTGGTAGAGAGAGCGACATATTTTTGCAAGTTGGATTGCCATGAAACATTTCTTCTCACAAACGTAACTGGATACCCTGAGGTGGATTTCTAAGAGTAGAGATCACCCACCATATCCGCATCAGTATACCCAACCAGAAACTGCTTGTTATTTCTAAAACACAAACACGTTTTGAAAGTTTCTTGGAAATATATCAAGGTCTATTTCATCACGAATCAATGCTCCTCTTGAGATTTGAAAGAAATCGGCTTACTGTTCCAACCGCATGAGTAATATTCGGTATCGTACACACAATTGCATACATTAAACTGCCTACGGCCGACAAGTAATGAATGCTTCTCTTGCTTGCCTTTTCCTCATCCATAGAGGGACATTATCGGTTGCTCAATAAAAAATGACCGGCCAATAGAGTGTTTATCAGCTTGGATTTCTCCATGTTAAAACATTGAAATACCTTCTTAACATAACTTTCTCTGGACATCCACAGTTTCTTTGCTTTTCGGTTGCAAAATATTCTTATGCCAAGAATTAGCTTCATCAGCCCCAAATCCTTCATGGCGAAGGATTTCTCATACTGCTGTTTTAATTCAGTGATTTGGGAGGCATTTTATCCCACAATAAGCATATTATCCACATAGAGTAGGAGAATAACAAAGTTGCCTTCTAAAAATCTTTGAATGAAAATATAATGGTCCGAAATAGTCTTTCAGTTGCCTTGACTCACCATAATAGACTCGAACTTCTTATACCACTATCTTAGACCTTGCTTTAGCTTGTATAGGCTTTCCTTTAAATGGTATACATGACGCACATTCTCGTCAAATCGGAATTCCTCCAACTATCCCATATAAATCTCCTCCTTAATGTCAACATGAAAAAAAGTCGTCCGCACATCCAATTGTTTAACTTTCAAATCAAGGACTACAGCCAGTCTAAAAACCACTCTGATTGAAGACATCTTCACAATATGGGCAAAAATTTCTTCAAAATCGATGTCCATCAACTGGTTGAATCTTTTTACAACCAACATTGCTTTGTACCTTGATTATAGGCTATTCTCATCGGCCTTCAAATGGAAGACCCACTTATTCTTCAAAGCTCGCTTGCTTTTAGGTAACTTTGTTAGCTTGAACATGTGATTCCCTTGTAATGACTTTATTTCTTCTTGCATAGCCTCCATCTACTCCAACTTATGCTCATCCTCTATTGCTTCATTGAAGCTTTTAGGTTCTCTGCCATCAATAAGCAACACATATTTATCAGCCAATAAGTGAGAGGAGGGCTTTCGATTTTTAGTGGATCATCAGAGTGGGCTGATCTTGGCTGGTTCAGAATCATCATGATGAATAGCTTCATCTACATTCGCGTCGTCTACTCCATCAAGCATAGGAATTCCGCGTTTTTCTTCCCCTTCAACATTATCTTGATCACCATTTTCATCATGAATCAACACTGTTGTCAAGAATTCAGGATTTATATCGCACAGTCGGTAATTGTGATTGCTGGAAATGACTTTCTCCACTTTGCCGATATCTTCAGTAATCTCATCCTCAGCAAACACCACATCCCTCAACCAAAAAAGTCTTTTCTCTATCAGGTCATAAAATCGATAGCCTAACTCATCTTCTTCGTAACTAAGAAAGATATGCTATCTCGTCTTCAAATCCAACTTAGACCTCTCATCATTTGGAATATGGACAAATGACTTGCAACCGAACACGTGCATGGGGCCATAGGACACCTTTCCGGATCACACCTTTTTCAATACTTCTCCATTTAGTGGGTCGTTTGGTGGTAGGTTGATCACATGAATTATGGCATTTAAAGCTTACCCCTAAAATGAATCAGAAAGTTTCACCTCCGAAAGCACACAACAAACTCTATCGGTCAACATCTTATTCATCCTTTCAGCTACACCATTTAGTTGCGGCGCCTTCGGCAGATTGTTTTGGTGTCAAATTTTTTAGGTCCGACAATATGCATTGAATGCTCCAATGTATTCCCCTCCGTTATCGCTCTGGATGCCCCTTAACTTCTTCATTTACCTCTCCACTAAGGCATGAAATTATTTGAAAACATCAAAGACTTGATCTTTCGACTTTAGTGGATATACCCAAAATTTTCTCGAACAATCATCAATAAACGTAATGAAGTAAAGTGCTCATCCGAGTGTTTTTATTTTAAGATGGCCACATGTGTCGATGTGCACCAACTCAATAAGATCCATCTTCTTCGTGTACGAGTTTTTGTGGAATGAAACCCTCCATTGTTTTTCTGCCATGCAATGAGAACAAGTTTTCAATTTGGCTTCCTTCACACCTCGAAGGAAATTTTTCTTGGTTAAGCAATTCAGCCCATTCTGACTCATGTGACTTAAATGTCGGTTCCACAAGTCTGAAAATTCATCACTTCTTGCCACATGCATGTCTCCGGTTGAAATTAAAGCTTACAACACATACAAGCGAGAAGCCTTCTTTTTCCGAGAAACAACTAGGGATTCTTTAGTTAACTTCCATGTACCTTTATAGAATGAACCCTTTGTCATCAAGCTTGCCCATTGAAATGAGGTTGAACTGAATGTTTGGGACGTGTCGTACATCCCTTAATAGTTGCTTGGTTCCGTTATTGGTGGTTAGGCACATATTGCCACAGCTGATGATCTGAGACATGCTTTTGTTTCCCATCTTTAACAATCCAAAATCACCAAAAGGGTGAGATGTGAAGAATTTCCTTCTTGACGTGACAGAGTGATGCGGACTATAAAGTCTGCCAGATTAATCATTTCCTATCATGTCCCATGTTCCAAATCCATCATTAACAATTATCCAATTTTAATAATTATCTAATTAGTAATCTAATTAGCTGTTCAATTAACCGTGGATGTAAACTTTACGTTGATACCTCAATCGACCAAAACAAAATAATAATACATAATCACATAATTCGAATTGTCCCGTCATCACGTGGTTACGACACTGACCAAATTATGACATCGAATCTTACGTAAAGAGTCTTATCTCTATTATAACACAATCAAAGTAAATAATTCAATTGAGCCTAAAATTCTACTGTTGTCTACTGTCGGGTAACCGACATCCCATGATTACAAACCATAATTAAAATATAGCTTCCACAAACTTATATCATCTCATCTACATAACATTAAACAACTAATCCAAAATTAAAATGCAACATTCCATAAATCTAATTTTAAACTCTTCAGACAGTTTCTTCTTCAATCCCGATCATCTTACAAGTATTCTATTATCTCATCTGAAGGAATTAGTAAAAATAGAAACTAAGAGTGAACCGAAAGCTTAAACAAGGTATATAATTTCATAATTGAACATATAACTTGCATTAAAATTATATCAGAAGGAACAATGCATCAGATTCAATAGTTCTATAAATTTCCATGACAATACATATTCTCAGCTTTTTAGATTTATTTATTATGTTATTATTCAAATTTATGTCATCAAATCATGCTGAAATGTGATTTTCTTAGGGACCAAGGGCTAATAGGGTCTTACTGACTAAATGAGTTGATAATCGAAGTCCGGTTTATGTTTGTTTTCACATATCTAAAGGTCGTACACTACTATTCAAGGCTCGTATGTGAGCCGTCATACATATAACCCTGTAGATATGACCAAATGTCACTTTCACCTCTGAACGATAAGTTCAAATCTTAATTACCACTATAATATATTAAGGCATGTCATCATATACTACTCGCTGAATTATAACCATTGTCAAATACTTATGAAAATTCTACACGTTTCTTCATGATCTTATATTTTCTTATTCTGACGAAAATATTCTTGATTCTTAACATAATTATAAAGTTTTCTCTTCAATTTCTGTAAATTCTTTAACATGCAATATTTAAACTTTATGGAGAAATTTAACCATGATAAATTTTAAAATATGAAATGCTAAATTAGTATGATAGTGTGGAAAAGTTTCGGAACTTAAAACATTTTAGTAAACTTCATCTTTTAAGCAAACATGCAAGGGAATTTAATAGGTTTCTAAAGCGTGGGGATTATATATTTAACAATTTCAACATGCAGGAACTTCTGTACACAAAAATTAAACATGAAAGAGTATTCTAACATAAATCCAAAAGATGCACAAAGAAATATTGCAAAAACTAGCTGAAATATGCAATATACATGTACTTGAATTTCATGCATTTTTTCAACAAAATGCAAAAAAATTTCACATGCATGTTAAAGATATTCATCCTAACTATGAAATTATGTCATGCATAAACATTTGAAATAAAAAATGCTTAAAAAATTGAGAAAAGAATAGCAACAAAAAAAAGAAGACTTGGAATACACTTGTCGTAACTCTAAATTACTTAAAATCTTGCTTGGATTCACCTGAATTGAGCTTATCTAGCATTTTCTCTTTTCTCCTTCTTTCTTCTCTCTTAAATTTGGTAAAGAATGATCGAAAATTAGCCTGGCTTATTATTTATAATAATAGTGGTGCTCAGGCACTGGTCGGGCGCACGTCAAGTACTATGGCTGAACACTGCTGTGCACCAGCGCCACCTCGGGCGCGCTTCTAGTGTGAGTATTTTGGAAAGCACGCTTTGGACGTGCTTCTAGCTCGTCTATTTTGGATAATGTACTCAGGTGTCGATCAGGCTTCTATCAAGCGTGATTACTCCGCCCATTCCGCGCATGGTTGCGCGTTGGGCGCCTATCGGGCATCCATCAATTCAATGTGATTCGGTCTAATTTTGACTTTAAACCCAATTTTTGTCATCTTTTAACCTCAATTTTAATTATTTCAATTTAATCAATTATGATTACAATAAATTTTGGACCTAAACCTTACAATTCCTCTTCTTTGCAAACCACAGTAGATCAAGCTTGGTGACAATTGAGGTTTTCTCCTCATCTCGAGTCTCCTCAACCTTTTTTCATTCCAATTAGCTTTCTCACGTTTTCACTTGTAACAATATTTCTTAATGTGTCCCTTTTTCCCACAGTGGTGACATTCGAGATTTTGATACCTCGACTGTGACTTATTTTGGCTCTTTTCATCAGATTTTGGGCCACACCATTTAATTTTTTTTCCATGTTTCAGAGACTAGCACTTCGAAGTGCATGGAAGAGGAACCTTGTGAGCGTTGTCTCATCTCCTCATTTAACACTACTTATTTTACTATCTCTAGAGTCACCATGCCATTTGAAGTAGTGTTGGCAATAGTGATTCGTATCACCTCCCATGAATCCGACAAGGTAGTCAACAGTTACAAGCTTGGCAACTTGTCATCAAATTTGATGCTCATGCCACTCAGCTGGTCAACATATCCCTGGAACTCATTCAAGTGGTCGGCTATAGACATACTCTCATTGTATCTCACTTGCATCAATTTCTTTAAGTGATACAATTTGTTATTACTAGTCTTTGAGGCATAAAGCATTTCAAGCTTTTCCCATAACATTTTCGCATGTGTGTCATTACAAATGTTATTATACATATTATCATCAATAAATTGTCAAATATAACCATAAATTTGTTCATATTCAGAAGCCCATTCCTCCTCAGACTTTGACTCGAGCTTTTGAGTACAAAACATCAGAATATACATTGGTTTAACAAACAACAAATCCTTCATCTTGCTCCTCCATATATCAAAGTTTAAACCATTCAAACAAATCATTGTTTTTCCAACCTGCAATTGTTCAAATATGTTTCAACACATGACAAAACAACCGTGTCTCTGATACCACTTATTGGGAATCGAACCGTTTGTTTAAATCGTGCAGAAATAATCAATAATGCACAACAAACCGATAATAATGACAAATAATGAAGAATACTAGATTTTATATGGAAAACTTCCTTTTTAAATGAGAGAGAGAATTCACAGGACTATACGTCCAAAATATTCACTGCGACATGTTCTGTTACACAATCCAATCAATACAAGTGTACAACTTCTCGTAATAAATGAGCTCGAGTAATAAAAAGTATAAAATAAAAGAGAAAAAATATAACCGGTAAAATGTCATTAGCTCCAAGAACAACGTTCACAGGGTTGGTGGAGAATGGGATTCGATTCAGAACTCAATGGGATGAGCGAATCTTCCTCTTCTTTCTTTTCTCTTGTTCTCCTCTTTTCTCACTATGCTGGTGCTCTAACCTCAAAAAATCACAAATGTGTAACTTTAAAAATCACGTTAAGGCTTTTTATATCAAAACAGCACTCAAGCACTCGTTAGACACACATCGCATGCAAGCCCACTATAATCGGCGCACGAGTGCCACTTGAGCACACATTAGGCATTGATTAATCTGCCAATGCACACATGTGCCCTTCTCAGCTGCCCCTTGGGCGCCCTTTATGTGGAATCAATGCACATGTGTGAATCAGACGCCTGTTGCGCACCGCTCAACAGCTTTCCCTCGATCAAATCAGGCATGTGTGTCATCGTGTGTGCCGTCGAACAATACGGCAAAATGGGTATGGAACTCACACTGGGTGGCCCACAACCCAACAGTTGCTGTGGGTAAATGGCATAGTACTGTGGTTTATGCTATATTTATTTTTTCGTATTAGCCTTGATTGTTTTATTTATGACCACTTATCTTGGCAGCCCGTCTGGGAACTTTTTAGCTTTTGTCTTGTTCCCCTGGCTGAATGGCTAACCAAATAAATCCAAGCAAAATTGAGTTTTGATTATGGGGGTTCTGCATCTTGTATTTTCATTTTTTTTCTTTTATATC
>JAODPA010068803.1:0-32530 GCA_025585075.1 Nepenthes mirabilis | reverse complement strand
AAATTAAATCTAATTTGAAAAGAAAATCAAATTGAAAATTTCTTCTAATTAAAAATCAAATCAAATCTAATTTAAAAATAAAATTAAGTCAAAATTCTACATCCATGACGTCAGCATCACTATTTTAGCACATAAAAGTTCAATAAAGACCCCCCAAAATATTGACACTATTAGGGCATTCCTGCATCTTCTATGTGAGTTCTCAATGGTGCAACTAAATGCTGGTTCATCAACAATGCATGGCCATCTCAGTCAGATATGTCTAAATTTGACCCGCGGTGCTCAGTAACAGCCTTCTTTTAATGCATATGCCTAGGAGGTTGAAACCATGAGATCTAGGCATAATATCCACTGAAATAAACACAATTCTATATACTAAGATACTAAAACAAGTGCTTAGGCTTTCAAAACCCAAATTGACTAATGGACGATTGAATCCAATATTTATGTGAAGCCAGAAGTAATATCTTTGCTTAGAAATGTACAGATAGACGAGGACAATGGATTTTACATCACGCATTTGGTGCTATACTAGATTGCTTTGCCCCACTAGACATGCGTTCCCTTCTAAAACTTAGTCATCCACTACTATGCTTCTTATGCCTCCCTGCAGAACAACTTCTAAAAATCTCCTAAGTTACAGCTTCATGTACCGCTTTTCTAATGGGTTCTTTTTTCTTCCATTTTAGTTAGTCAGTTCCAGGATGCCATGCCAGCATCCTACAGAAAGTATTAAGTACATACAAGTTATTAAACTAACAAATAAGGCCTCCCTTCCTCTACCTCTCCCACTCTGTAAAAAGTAACACTTGAGAGCAGCACAAAATATTAATGGGCATGAGAATTTAGTTCACTGTGTTGATTGACTAATCACCTTCTGATAATTTTTCATATAACGTTTTAAATGTATGGGTGTATGAATCGATCAATACTTCTGTCAGGAAAATAAGAAACAGGGCAGAGGAGTGCCGAGCTTGTATCCGGGACACCAGCCTTTCTTCCACTTCTTAAACAAGTCTCAATCACTTATCCTAAGAAAGCATTTAGCATATGCCAAAAAAATGTGATTCCCACTGTGCAACAATTTTGTCAAGCTAATGCAGTATTTGAACCAAAAACATAATGATCGACTTGGAAATGAAATCTCATTTCATATAGTGCGCACAAATTATAATAAATAATAAAGGTAATTAAATTAGAGAAACAGGTTGTTAATTTAGTTAGGGCGCATCCATGGTATGAAGCCATAATTGTAAAGCACTGGCATTTTACTATTATCACGACCACTTCTAAATCCTTGATTTGCAGGTGTCAACAGTTTCCCACTTTATGTGGTCATAAGACAGAAGACATTAAGCCAATCTAAGATAGAATATGTGCTTTCTATCTCCTTGGCCCCACAAGATTCTCTGCTGACACATTTAACTGACAAAGATCCAAGGCAATTTTCTTCTGTCGGTGTCATAAGCAATAAATAAAACCAGATTTTCTTCACATGGAGAGAGACACAGTATAAGAGATGTTCGTTAAAGAAGCTTCAGGGAGGAATAATGGACGCCGAGACATGCAAAAGGCACAGAAATTGGTTCATCATGACTGCCCACGTATCAAGCGTCTACTGGGGATCAGTTCTGACACAGCATAAGGAGGCAGAAGGTTGCAAGGCAACAGAAAGGGATAGCTTGGTTTACACAGGGAATAGAGCATCTTAGCCACTCGTGCAGCATTGGGCACCGTTGGATGCAGAAGGCATGGATTTTAGTATTTTTGGCCACATAATCAGGAGCATACCAAGCACGTGAAATCAAAGAGTTGCAAATATGACGAAGGCACGTGAATATCATGTGCAGAATAGTAGGGGTAGAAGTTATAAATCATCAAACTTTGCTGAAAGGAGTATCTGTTAAAAAATGAAACACTAAACAACCTCAAAGATGTAAGGGAGGGGGGAACAAAGGAAAAAAGCATATGAATAACAATACAATTAGTACTTAGTTTTCTGACATCCCTTTTTAAATTGGGCCTCTGTCTTTAATTCTACTCAATTCCATTTGTCTCTCCCTCACATTCTCTCTTGTTCAAGCTGATCCTTACAGTCGGTCTCCATAGATTTGGTGGTACTATGCAGAATCACAAGAAGTTCATCATTTTGACAGTTTCATATTCCCCGAGTCCAACCCAGGGAACACCGCAATCAAGTGAATTGACCATGAGGCGAAGAGTAGTAGTACTATTTACAAAAGCAAAGTGCCGCATAATATTATTTACAAAACAATCTACGGTGCTTTCAGATCCAATGTTCTGTAAACACAGAATTTCATGGGGGAACGCCACCGTTTCTTACAATTTCCAATAAATTATTCTGCTGCAATAAGAACTCTGATCGCAGTGGCTAATCTATAAGACCCCGATTATGGAAATAAACACTAATTAGCAACAACTATGAAAATTAGCGTGACGGAACAGGAGGCATCAATCAATAGCGACCATCCTATTGTTGGGCGGAAATGAGGCGGCCTACCGACACAAGCACACAAGGATCGAAGAGGAAGAAAGAAAGAATAATGACAAACGATATTTACGTGGAAAACCCTTATGAATAAAGGGAAAAACCACGGGACGATGAGTCCGAAGAATTGCACTAAGTTTTGTGAAGAAGATTACAAAAACAGCAAGGTGGAAAAGCACACACTCCGTCGGGCCTTCTTCCTCTCCTTCTATTTTTCTTTTCTTTCTCTCACACTTAGTTTTTCTGTGTCATACCTTTTTTACATGCACACATACACATATATATACAATAATATCAGCCACCGAAGCCAGCACGTTCATCCTTGATAGGTGCACGATTCCCAAGAGGCATGCAACAGCCTGGCAGAAGACGGCGCATGCCTGCTGTGAATGAAGGTTATGGGTTCCCAAGGTTACCTAAATAGGCAGGTCAACCAACTCTTCTTTAATCAAGGAAGGTGCTCAGAAAAAGCCTTAAAGAGCCGGTCAATATTCAATTGACATCCCTTCCGGTCAACATCTTGTTGACCGACCATCCGGTCAACATTTCGTTGACCGGAATTTCTTCATGGGAGAGATTTCCAACACTAATGGCTAGACATGGTAATGTAAAATAGAAGTGGAACGTCAGTATAAACACATATATTAAGTAGCCATGAAAAAGAAAAAAAAAGAAAGAAAAAAATACGAATAAAAAGAGTGATCCTGGCGCATAGAGTTTCACCATAAAAAAATGTATCGCCCACAATGAAAGCATAAAATTTAGGATATTGGAAGTCATCTATGTTCTGAAAAATAGAGGCATTTTCAACGGTTGAGGTGCAGAAAGCTTTTTCATTGGTCCACCAACGCAAAGGGAACTTCAAGATAAAGGTACAGATTTGCCCTATATAACTCTTTTACATAGAGGAATTTAATTCAAAAATTAATAAATTGCCAAGCGGGGAGCCTTGTACATGGGGCTATCACATTATGAGGTTCAGGAAAACCATAAATATGTAATTTTATATTGATATTACAAAGAAATTATTTTAATTATTACCTTCCAAATATAATGAAGCAACTTTACTGCTCTGCCAAAACCAATATAAAGTATGACTCTAGAAAATAATGAGTTAAAGTAAAGTTATTCCTAATTTTAAGCTAAAGATTATTGGGCAAATCAAAAGATTCGAGTCCAAAAAGCTAAGATTACAAGCTTTTTGATGCTAAAGAAAAAGATTTAACAAGTAATAGTCTGAGTTACTATTGAGGTCAGAAGTTTACTTATTCTTTCTCTATAGGTCAAATTGAACTGGGCCTCGATAGGTAGCTTCGAATTTGGTACCGTGCAACACAATTAAAAATGAGAGGTCAAAGGATGGCGGGAATTGCTCCAATTGTATATCATCCGACGTTCAAATCAGAAATCTTTAACAGAAAATAGAAGGACACTAGAAAAATACGTAGATATATATTATGGTGGATTGAACGTTTGGATGTGCCTGACTGAGGGGCGGTTTGAAGGTGCGTTCGGTTGAGGAGTGCCTTAGAAGCATGCCTGGTTGAGAGGCGTCTTGAAGAGGTGTTCGGCCAAAGGCCAAACCGGAAAGTATAGGCCTTCATGGCAGATTGGCGGCCAAGGAGGAGATCTTCGTGCACCCGCAAAATGACGAGTGAATGACCAGAGGAGGGAAAGGGACCCTGGATGGCCAAGATGAAGGTAGGAACTCCGGGTGGTCTCCCGCCTGTCTCCAGGTGAATGGACTTTCTACGCCTCGCTCGTCCAGTTGACTCCACCGGCATGGCAGTGGAAGGTTTCAGAGCAAGCAGGTGGCCTGCACCAATGTCAGTAGGAGAACGTGACATCTCGATGGATGTGGGTGCCGGCATTCCTTCCAAGTCTTCTCCTGCACTCACTGGGTGGCTCACCTTCTTCCCCTCTTTTTGGCTTCTCCCTCTCCATCTTTCCATTCTTAGGATTCTTCTCTTTTTCCCTCTTTGAATGGAAGCCCATGAGGTTGACTTTGATTCTTTTTATGGGTGTTCTCTGGACGTTTTTTCTCATCCCCCTAACCGTGTGTCATGGGTCTTCGCTGTCTTCAGCAATTGGTAACAATTGGGCAGGCTGAACTGTCCCAATATCATTCCCTTCTTCAAGAGGGTCGTGGAGATTATCTTATAATAGCGTCCTTCGGGGGTACGATTTGCTGAGTCAGAGTTTTCTTTTTTGGGTGGCAAATGATTTTGCACAGGATTTTGCCGGCTATCACTCGCCATTCTGGGAAGTGAGTAAATATGAAAATACTTGCAGGATATTTATCGAAATTGAGCTAGTTTTTGTAAGAATTCCTACTGAATTATGCGCCATTGACAAGCAACCAAGGCAATACCACGGGTGGATCTCCTTGTTAGCCCACAGGCCGACGGACTAAGCTGGTGGACTAGGTTTGAGCCGGTCCGTCCAAGTGGCCCACCTCTGACAGCACAGCCTTTACAGGGCTGCGCCATGGGTCGCCGTCTTGTTAGACCCTTGCATAGGTTCGTGGCCCTAGGTTTCGAACCGGCTAAGTATAACGAAAACTTTATTATAATTTATAAGCTTATCAACACAATAATATTATACTTTTGATAGCCTAATCAGAATATGAAGCAAGCTAGCATGGGGATGAGCAATACCCTCATCTTGATTCCTCAGTGGGAAAGTAATTTCAATATCTTCAATCATCTATCCCAGCAATAGATAGGGCCTTTGACAAAATTGACAAGCACACACCTCCTCTTCTTTTTTTTTCTTTTTTTTTTATTTAGCCATAGTTTCTATACAAGAAATTCTATACAAGGGGTGGTTGGTTATAGATTTTAATACAAAAGTGTTGGGCCCCATGACCTGGCCCATGAATAATTCTGCGGCCCACGAAGGATTTGGACGCCAGCACGGGACGGTGAGCCCAGCCCAGGAACTAGAGCGCGCGAGAAGCCCACGCTGGCAGAAGATAACGGAAACCTGCAGCGCATTTAATGTGCTACAGGCGGGGAGGCGTGGGTGGAGACGACGGGAAATCAGCTGGCGCAGTACCAGTGGCTTATGCAACCACCTGCAGGCGGCCAGCCCCTCCTCGTTCCAAGAATAATCAGGCATGGCCTCCAACGCCAGAAACCTGCCGACTGCAGCAGGATGGCCGCCGGCGCGAGCGGGGATCCACGACAGCGACCAGCGGCGAAAGAATCCTTGCAACGGACACCTTGACACCCCAAGTCCAAGGAGAAGAGGCCTATAAGAGCCCTTCTACCCCGCAAAGAAGAGGATCTTCTTCCTCTCTCACTCTCTCTGAATCGGGGGCTCTCTCACGAACATTTTTCAGCATCCACATTGACTGATAAACTCCGATTCCAACGACGAATCATACTCAACAGCTCCCTTCTCCTCTACTCGATCACAACAAAGTAACGAGCCGGAACTGAGGATCGTCACGCTTCCGTCGGCAATAGGCAGCTCGCTTTTTCCTCCCAACATCTCCTCAGATTACGGGAACGTTAGCCACCCGGAGCGGTGCACCAAGGAAGCCAGGCCTTCCACCACCTGCTCACTGCATTCTCCATACCACCGCACAAACACCTCTTACGTTTCCACAGCATACACCGGCGCACCGCTCTTAGCGTGCGCCATTTCCATTTATCGCAAGAATCTGCTGACTTGAGCGTCGGAGTGGCCTCAGTGGGAGAAATCCTGCCGGACCCCTGACCTCTTATTTGTTATTTTTGTTGTGCAGGTCCAGGTTTATAGAGACGGAGATCAGACCCTTCTCCCAAAGCTGCTGCACGCTGAGGAATCCTAAGGTTCTCTAATCCGTACGACAACCGTGGGCCCGGGACGCAACATTGGCGCCGTCTGTGGGAACTAATGATAAGCCAAGTGTCTCTTTCCCACCTAATTACTGAACAACAGAAGATAGTGAACACTCGAGTGCAAGCTAGTGTTCCGGTGATGGAGGCCATCGCCAAAAGTGAAGTTCCCCCTGCTGGGAACCAAGCAAATGATCAACCAGAGCCTGACATCCGCCGCCTGGCCGCAGACGTGGGCGACATGAAGCTAGTTCTCTGCGCCATATGCAAGAACACGGGGACTGCCTGGACCGAGACTGCCCCTCCAGCATCCTAGGCATCCACCTCCAGAAGAGAAAGGCGTTGAGAGGCCACTCGCAGGAGGCGAGCTAACCGGCCAGACCGCGCTGCAACCCCGGCGGCCCCAAGTGGGAATGATCAAAATGAAGCGAAGAGCTATCCCGCCGACGATGACTGGGAGGATAGCCCTGAGGGGCACAACCCCTGCAACTCTCGCGGCAATGGGAGGACAGCCGCTGCAGGATCAAACGACGAACGAGCCACTCAGGCGGAGAGTCGCCATCCCCGACGAGCTCGAACACACTTCCAGGGCAACACGGAGCTCCGCGACGTCATCAATGCGCAGACAGGCTCTACGGACCCCTCGATGGAGGAGAAAGTCAATGTGTTGTGGGACACCCTGCATAAGGAGAAACCCACGCCCTCCTCCGCCGACCTCCGTAGACCGCCCTTCGCCATGGACTTGCGGACGCAACCGTTGCTGAGCAAGTTCAAGATGCCGGTCCTGGAGGGATACGATGGAAGCAAGGACCCAATGGATCATCTCAACTGCTTCCGCACCCACCTCTCTCTGCAAGGGGCGAGCGAGGCTTTGATGTGCCAGTGCTTTCCCGTCACCCTCAGAGGGGACGCGTTGCTTTGGTTCCACGGTCTCCCCCTGAACTCCATACGCTCGTTTGACGAGCTTGCTGACAGCTTCTTGAGTCAGTTCGCCTCAAGTCGAAGGGAGGAGAGGCAACCATGGCACCTGGTCCGCCTCCGCCAAAGGTCAGATGAAAGTTTGAAGCGGTTCCTGGACCGTTTCATCACCGAGGCGCGGCGGATCCCTCATCTCTCCAACGAGCTGAAACTCAACGCCTTCATCGCCACCTTGGCGGCGGGGGATTTCTTCAAGCACTTGTCGCACCAGCGCCCTCAGACCTTCCGGGAGGTTGAGACCATAGCCCGGGCGTACATCACGGCCGAAGAGGCCAACGAGGCGAAGCGCCCCGAGCGAGTGGACCGGCCCCTTGAAGCGCCGAGAGCGTCTGGCGAAAGAAAGAGGGACGGCGACGGCCAGCGCTTCCCGGAGCGCCGAAAGCAACAGCGGCCCTCGCCGGGGCCCAGAAAATATTACAGCAGAACCTCCCTGACCCCTCTGAACGACAGCCGTGCGAACATCCTGGTGCAGATCTAGGATGAGAAGTTCTTCAAGTGGCCAAAGACGCCCAAGGGTCCCAGCGGCAGCGACCAGACGAAATATTGCCAGTACCACCGCTGTCTGGGACACTCGACCGAGAACTGTTGGACCCTGCAGCAGGAAATCGAAGATCTGATCCAGCGCGGACACTTGAAGCAGTTCGTGAAGAGCTCGGGGCAGGAGCCTGCTACCTCCGACGGTGAAGCCAGTGAACCTCTGAGAGCCCGCACGGCCACCGGCGTGGTCCATATGGTCTCCTCCACTGATGCCGCGGGTGTCAGGCGTGGGCAGCCGGAGGCAACTTCCAACAACAGGCGGGCAAAGATAGGGGTTAGGAATGATGTCATTAGCTTTAGTAGCGATGACATGGCTCATGTAACCTCTCCCCATACCGACCCTCTTGTTGTATCGGCCCTAGTTTCAGGTGGTGGGGATGACTACCAACTGAAACGGATCTTCATTGATAATGGAAGTTCTTAGAATTTGCTGTATCTCACTGCCTTCCTTAAACTTGGATTAAAACGAAGTCAAATGAAAACTGCAAGCGGACCCTTGTACGGCTTGGACAACGAGCCGGTCCCCGTGCAAGGGGTAATCCGGCTGGAAGTCACCATGGGAACCCACCCGCGCTCCATGACGCGAGAGCTGGCATTCCTCGTCGTTGACTTTCCATCCGTCTACAATGTCATATTAGGCAGACCTTTCCTGACCACATTCGAAGCGGTGACGTCCATCCCACACCTGAAGGTGAAATTTTCCACCCCCTGGGGCGTGGGAGAAGTCCTTGGAGATTAGGAAATGGGACGGACATGCTACCTGTCCCAGATTAACCCCGTGGGACCATGTTGCCCGGACGAAGACCTTGATCTCCATGACGAGACCTCGTTACAACATGCCCAGTCCGGAGAAGAAACGGAGGCGATCCCACTGAACCCCTCCGAGCCGGAACGGTGCATCAATGTGGGGAGATCCCTCCAGCCTGCGGAACGCAACAGATTGATTACCTTCCTTAGGGCTAACCCCGACGTGTTCGCGTGGGTGCCCGCTGATATGCCCGGGATACCGGCCGAGGTCATAGTCCACAAGCTGGGCCTTGACTCGAGCCGAAAACCTGTTCGGCATAAGCAAAGGAACCACTCCGTTGAGAAGTTGGTCGCCATCAGGGAAGAAGTGAAGAGGCTCTTGGACGCTGGATTCATCAGAAAAGTCCAGTACCCGAAGTGGCTGTTCAACATCGTATTGGTAAAGAAGAGCAGCGGTAAGTGGCAGATGTGTGTCGACTTCACGGACGTGAACAAGGCCTGCCCCAAAGACAGCTTTCTGCTCCCCAGCATTGACCAGCTCGTGGACTCCACATCCGGACACGAACTCCTGAGCTTCATGGATGGATACTCTAGGTACAACCAGGTCCGGATGGACCCAAAAGACGAGGAGCACATCTCGTTCATGATAGATCAAGGGACGTATTGTTATAAAATGATGCCCTTTGGTCGCAAGAATGCCGGCGCGACCTACCAGCGCCTTGTGAACAAGATGTTCGAGGCACATATTGGACGAAACGTGGAGGTGTACGTCGACGACATGCTTGTGAAAAATAGAATCGCGAGCCACCACGTCAACGACCTAGATGAGACTTTTCAGGTCCTCTGGCGGCACGGGATGAAGCTCAATCCCGCCAAATGTGCATTCGGAGTGACCTCAGGAAAGTTCCTAGGCTTCATAGTGTCCCAACGCGGCATAGAAGCCAACCCAGAGAAGATCAATGCCATACTCGACTTGAGCCCTCCGCGGACAATAAAAGAAGTCCAGAAGCTGACCGGGTGAGTAGCGGCCCTCTCGCGATTCCTCGCCAGGTTAGTCGAGAAATATTTGCCCTTCTTCAAGGCGCTAAGGGGCACCAAATCGTAGGGATTTAAGTGGAGTGAAGAATGTGACGAAGCCTTCAGGGAACTGAAGACTTACCTCTTCAGCGCGCCGCTCTTAAGCTCACCGCGGGAAGGGGAGGATCTCTACCTCTACTTGGCCACATCGGCAGTGGCCCTCAGCTCGGTATTAGTCGCGGAGCACGAGGGCAGACAACAGCTGGTGTACTACGTGAGCTGGATGCTGACTGACGTAGAGGCCCGCTATGCGCACGCTGAAAAGATGGCGCTCGCGCTTGTCTATGCGACACGGAAACTGCAGCCCTATTTCCAGTCACATCGGATCGTTGTACTGACCGACCAGCCTCTGAAATCGATCTTGCAAAAGCCGGAGACGTCCGGCCGGCTGGTTAAGTGGGCTGTCGAACTGGGGGAATTCGACCTGGAGTTCCAGCCCCGGCCAGCCGTGAAAGGAAGGGCTCTGGCGGACTTTATCGTCGAAGCGGCGACGCCGGCGCAGGAAGAGGACAGTAGTCCAGGAGGTACGAAAGGTGACGATCCTCCTGTGTGGACCCTGAACGTAGACGAATCATCTACCCAGGCAGGCAGTGGAGCTGGTGTCGTGCTAAGGACGCCCGAGGGCACGGAGATCGTATACTCCGTTACTCTGGCCTTCCCGGCCACGAACAACGTGGCAGAGTATGGGGCCCTCCTCGCAGGCTTGCGACTGGCAAAGGAGTGTTCCGCGCGGTCGATGACCTTGCGTAGTGACTCCGAGCTTGTGGTCAATCAGGTGAAGGGGAACTTTGACGCCTCGAACCCACAGCTTGTGAGATACTTGGCGAAAGTAAGGGCCCTGATCCCTGAGTTCGGTTGGTTTGAGATCGAGCACATCCCGAGATCGGATAACGAGGGCGCTGATCGACTGGCCCGGGACGCGGCCTCCAAGACCATGGAGCAGTACGTGAGAGAGCCCAGGGAAGTCTTGACCGCACTCAGCATCGACGTTGAAGACAAAGAAGTGCTACGGGTTGACGCAGGAGACAACTGGATGACACCGTACGTAAGGTTCCTAACTGAGGGAACCCTACCTGACGACATTAACGAAGCCAAGTGAATTAAGAAAACGGCAGGATGGTATACGGTCCTGAATGAGAGGCTACACAGGCGAGGATACTCCACTCCTCTCCTGAAGTGCCTCATGCTAGAGGAAGCCGATTACGTGCTGACAGAAGTGCACCTGGGGCTATGCGGCTCACACATCGGCGGGAAGAACCTTGCGTTCAACGTTTTGCGGCAGGGGTTCTACTGGCTCACCATGAAACGGGACGCTATGGAATTCGCCCGGAAGTGTGAAAGTTGCTACGTCCATGGTAATATGACACACCAGCCGCACACCGAACTGCACTATCTCCGATCCCCATGGCCGTTCGCACAATGGGGGCTCGACATACTTGGACCCCAACCAATGGCCGCCGGACAAAGGAAGTTCTTGATCGTTGGCATCGACTACTTTGCGAAGTGGGTGGAAGCCGTCCCTCTTGCCAAGATCACAGAGCAAAATGTGACGGAGTTCCTCCGTCAAGGCATCGTTTGCCGCTTTGGGATCCCTGAGGTCGTAGTGACCGATAACGGAACCCAATTCACCGGCAAGCGTTTCACAAAGTACTGCCGCGACCTTCGCATCAAGCTGGTACATACGTCTGTGGCGCACCCTCAGGCAAACGGACAGGTCGAAGTCACCAGCTGCACATTGCTGTATGGATTAAAAATCAGGTTGGAAGACGCAGGGGGCTCCTGGACTGAGGAGTTACCGTTCGTACTATGGTCGTATCAAACAATTGTGAGAGAGCCGACAAGGGAGATGCCCTTCAACCTTTGCTTTGGGGCTGAGGCTGTGGTGCCCGTAGAAGTGGGAATGTCGAGCCAGCGGATCGAATGTTTCGACCCGGCCACCAACGAACAGAGGCTTCGGGAAAGTCTGGACCTGCTCTCGGAAATTCGAGACGCCGCGCGACTACGAGCCGCGGCCTACCAACAGCGAGTCACACGGTACTACAACAAGCGGGTAAAGGCGCGCCCACTAGAAGTTGGAGATCTGGTCCTCCGGAGCGTAGAGGCGGCGGGAAAGACTGCAAACAGGAACAAACTCTCCCCCGAGTGGGAGGGGCCGTTCCTCGTCTCCGCAATCCTCCGAAGCGGAGCGTACAAGTTACGCGCCCAGAACGGCAAACTGGTCCCGCGGACCTAGAACGCCGTCAACTTAAGGAAATACTATCAGTGATGCATCATCGATTCAGGTAAGTCGCACGCGCACATACATCATAATGAATGCTCGGACATGAGCTTTGTTTTTTGATTAACATAATCACTATTTCTATCATCCTGCATATTCATTTGAGTGAGTTGATGACATGCATTGCATTCTTAAAACAAACGACCTAGACTGCCCCTAAGTCGGGAGGACAAGCGTTCGTCCGTAAAACCAGTCCTTGGCCCAGTGCCAGATGGTCCGATGTCGACTGTCCCAAGACCCCGTCCCCACGCCAGATGGCCTGGGAACGGCTTTACACATTTTGGCTCCGTGCCAATAGGCCCGAACGGCCACCTAGAGACCAAGCCCCGTGCTAGACAGCCCGGAGGCAGCCAGCCGCAGGCTAGAACTAATGACCCAGGCGGTCCATCAAACAGGCTTTGCGCCGACGACCCAGGCAGTCAAAGGATCAGGCCTGGGGGCTTCCCGAGTCCCCAATCTACGGCCAACAAAACCTTAGGGGGCAAAAAATCGCAGGCGTGCGGCGACCTTCTTGAACAGAAGAGAGCACCCTCAGTCTACAATGGTCGTGGGCTAGGACCTCAACTTGGTGATTATAACGCTTTGAGCAGGGGCGACACACCTCCCGCAATCATACGCGACCGAGTCCTAGACCCAGGAGTCCGGTTACCGTGGCCTGACAGCTGCGCTGACCCTCGCTGCGGCTCCAGGGGCTTGGCGACGACATCCGCTTCACCGGATCGAGCCCCCCAAACGCGTGAGCTGTGATGACATCCTCTTACGAAGGACGAGCACCACGCAAGAAGGCGCCTGGATAGGGCCTTAGCAACAATGGCTCCAAAGAGCCTAGCATTCAAGCATGAAACATAATCCCACAAATTAAAGCAAACGAAGAATGCAAGCTACGTCCCACGACAGAAGAAGCACCAGTACAAAGGAAAAGTAGTCACTTCTCATTCATCTACAAGGGAGAAGTATGGTACAAAGACAAAAGACGGTCTAGCGACCAACGAAAACAGAGACTAATCAGGAAGACTCGACGGACCGGCCTCCTCGTGAAAATTCCTCAGCCGAGACGCCTCGTCTACCCCGATGTTCCCCGGATGAAAAACGCCCTCAGGAACGTGGGGAGCTGCCAAGGAGGCGATCTTGCGACACAGGCAGATGCCGTCCCAATACCGAGCCTCCAACGCTAGCCGTATTTCCGAAGCAGAGTGCCGGCCAACCATGTCTCTGACAAACCTTGCGACTCTGTCCTCCGAGGCGGTGAGAAGGGCCTCCAGCTACTCCACTTTCTGCCGCAGTTGCTCGATATCCTCCTTGAGAGATGCGACCTGGGCCTGCCCGCTGGAGACGAACTACTGTCCGCTGGAGATGGCTTGCTGTAAATCCCCGCGAAAGAGGGCAGCCAACGCATCAAAAGGATCGTCGCTACCAGGAGCCTACATAAGAAGCAACACCAAAGGCATTTCCAGGGCAAACAACGATGGAAGAAGGCCAGATAGAAGCGGAAGTACCTGAGCAGGAGCCGCGCTCGGAGAACGTGTAGGATTGCCTGAAAGAGCCTCTCCTTGGGGCTTCGCTCCTTCGCTTGCTAAAGGAGGGCTAACTGGAAGGCTGGCTGCCGTAGGAACGCTCGGAGACTCTTACCACGAGGACGTCCCGGCTTCCCCTTCGTCAGCCTGGACTGGATCAGCAGCGAGAGCGGCACCGTCCTCCGTAGATGTGGCCAGACCTTCGGGGAGCCTGTACTCCGAAATGGGCTCCACAAAGATCGCTGACAACTCCGCAGGTCCCCTGGCCTCCGATGCTGGCTCAGGCGCGGTGACAAACGGCCCCTCCGGGCCCTCAAGGACGATGACGTCATCCGTCGCCTCAGCAGTAGAACAAGCGGGTGGATTCCCGATGGGTAGAGACTCCACCTCGCAGACCTCGCGAGCGGCTAGTCCCGCGATCGAAGTCGACGACGGTTCGGCAGTCTCCCCCTGGTGACCCGCGCTTGTAGATCTCTTTATAGCCGGACTTCCCACCACAACGGAAGGGCCGGAGATTCGTCTCCTGGACCTCCTCAAAGAAGTCCCCCTCGGCTTCCCTTAGCCTCTTAAGGGCGGCCTCGTCCTCATAGTCGCTCGACGATGACTCCAGCAATGAGCAGCTTTCCTCATCAGTCCCTCCGGACGGTGGAGGAGCGGATGTATCGCCAGGACCTTCCTTGCCTGGTCCAGCCATCGCCCAGCCTGCAGGAGATCCCCATCTACAAGCCTCGAACGTGACGGAGGTGAGGTAGTAGCCCTGAATCGAGAAGTTCTCCTCTTCAGACTTGATGGCAGCTATCAACTTCTCTGACTCTGCGACGTCCTGGGGAGTTGGCTTCTCCTGAAAATACTCTGAAATCGGGCCCCACACCCTCGGGAGCTCAGAGTCAGGGGGCTCCTGCAAAAAGAAGAAGCGTTCCTTCCAGCCCTTCACTGAGTCGGGGTTGGTGCCGCGAAAGCGAAACCCCGCCTTGGGGGACATCGACACCCAATCCTCCGACTCCGTGAACCGGAAGATTATCCTCGCTGCCTTGGCATCAAAAGAGCAGCTGTGAATAATGGCAAAAATACACAAGGATACCAGATAGCGCAAGGCGTTGGGGTGCAGCCTTGCCATCGGGACTCCCAGCGCGTCTACCACCGCGTACAGTGTGCAGTTCGATGGGTAACGAAGCCCCCCCTCAGGTGGTGCTCGTACACCGTAATAAAGCCTGCTGGGGGGCGCTGGCTCTATCCAGTGCGTCAGGAGCACGGTAACTCCAATCGGTGGGGATGCCATAATCGACCATGAGAGCGGCAATGTTCCCAGCAGTCAGGACGGATTTGGTGTTGAGAACACCATGACGCGCGGCTCTGGGAGCATGGGAAGAAGAAGAGCTTTCCTTCTTTATCGCCATTTATCTCTCAAAAATCACAAGTACATGCAGAGAAGAAATCGGCAGAAGAGGGGAAGCAATCGTCGATTGGTTTAAATAGGCAACGCCAAGCCAAAAGGCGGGAAACCAAAACAGCACCGCCACAGGTGATTGGGACACGTGGTGGCTTCACGGCGCACCACAGGATCCCAATCGTCCGCAATGATGGCTAGGCGCCAGACTAGCAGGTGCGTCCCTTCAGCCGCCTGGCGAGGATCCACGCTGGCGCCGGCGCATTAAATGAAGGCTCGCGATAGCAGAGCCCATAAAGAAGCGCATGGTAGCGCAAAACCGAAAAATGCAACCAAGAAGCAAGAGATTCAGCAGACAAAACGGTGCGAAAAACCAACGGCTTCCATTATATCAATAAATCCCGTTACAACGGTTAAAAAAAAAAAGAAGAGCACGACGATGACGAAAACGGCTAATGGTCCCAATGGCCAGTGGAGGAGCTCTGGACGTGATAGTCCACCAATTGATCCCGAGTTCTGGCGAGCGAGTTGCGAGGGTCTAGGACGCCCACGCGGAAGCTTGGGTCTTCCAACGAGGCCAGCCTCCGACAAAGCCTAACGGCGTCAAAATAAGTCTGCTCCAGGGCGGGGTTCACTCCCTCTGGCCGAAGCCTCGTCCTCAGCTCCGACCGCAACTCGGCGACTTCAGCCTCGTGTCGTTTCTTAAGTCGCTCGATCTCTTCTTCAAGCGCCAATGCGCGGGCCTGCGCATCCACATCGGCGTCAATGAGGCGAGTGATCCTGGCCTCCGCCCGCAGCCCAGCAACCTCAGCCTCATGTCGCCGCTTGAGTTGCTCGGTCTCTCCTTCAAGGGCCAATATGCGGGCCTGCGCCCCCACGTTGGCACCAACCAGACGAGTAGCCCTTGCCTTCGACTCGGCCCAGGCGCTCTCCAAACGTGCGACGCGGGCCCTCAACCACTCCACCTCAGCAGCAGCCGCCCCCCCGACGTGGCGGGACCCTCTCGAAACCCGGAGGCACTCCGCGACTCCGAGAAGGGCCGGCGACCGTGGCTTCAGAGCGAGCCCTCCTGAAGTGTCGGCTCCTGAAGTCACGGGGGCGTGGGAGCCAAACTCGAACTCGTAAGAGGAGTGCTCCGTGTCGCTAGAGGTATCTTCCATTGATCTCGCAGCAAGAAAATACACACAGGAAGAACAAACTGCCAGTAAACATGCAAATGCGGAGGAGTGCCATGTTTCAGGAGAAAATGACGTGTTTAAATAGGCGAGTTTTCTCCTGAAAGGGCGGCAACTCCAAACGACAGGAAGCATTAAGGCGTGGCCAGTAGGGATTTTACACGTGGGAGGCCCCCAAGATCTCGCGCGTTTCCAAGACAAGGCTCCATGAGGCGACGTCTCCTACCCGCGCAAGAATTAAATGCGCTGGCCACCCCAAGAGACGTGACTACAGACAGAGACTCCTCAGGCTCCCGCAGAATTACACGTGGATCTCCAGGGCAAAGCGCCCGGCGACGAAAAAATGGGCACGCAGACAAGAAGAAAATGACGGCAAAAAGAGGCTACTTCTTTTATTAATTAATGCTTTCTTACAAAGTACAATGTCTACAATGGTAAAGCTGCGAGAAAGATGAAAGAAGACTACGGTGCGGAGCCCCGTATGCTCCTGTACCCTATCCCAGGTGAGCCCGACGAACGTGATCCACATGAGATCCCCACGGCAGAAGCCGTCGGTAGTTCGCCGAGTGCACGGGAAGGCACTCCGGGGAAGTTGGGTGAGAAACCCCACTTCCACGGAGGGCTACTGACCTCGCGGTCCTCCCGTGGTTAGCGCCCTGGCGTGACACGCAGGGAGATCCCCTGCGAAAGCCTTCGCCTTATAGGTGAAGATATCCGTGGGGATCCTCCAAGGGTCTGCTCAGGCCAGCCAGGCCACAACCCTGAAAGGAGCGCACGGTGACGGCAGAATGGCCGAGCCACCCTCGTTAGCAGAGAATGCGAACTGTGGAATAAAGGCTACAACAGTCTTCAACAAGGGCTTCAAGCATTCGGCTGATCCATCCAACTCCCTCTCGAGGACCTACTAAGGGCGGGGAAAGCCAGGATCTTCTCATTGCCTCCCAGTTGGCTGTTGAGGGATGAACTCAACTTGCTTGAGTACCCCTCCTATTTATGGACAAGGCGCGAGCCATCTCCTTACCCAACCAACGCAGGATCCAGCGAGCGTCTTTCATGTAACAAGAGAGACCGCAGGTCAGACGCAACCCAAGGCGCGCGAATCTCGCCCGGCGAAATGACAAGTCAGGGCAACGCATGGAAAGCCTGCCTTGGCTCCTGGGGAAGGCGCGAACTCAGAAAATGACAAACAAGTAGCGCGGCATGAGGAGAGCTGTGAGGCTGCGGAATGGGCCCAAGGGACATGCCAGGCCCGACCATTGGCCGGCCCAGGCATGGGGGGCTAGTGTTGGGCCCCATGACCTGGCTCATGAATAATTCTGCGGCCCACGAAGGATTTGGACGCCAGCACGGGATGGTGAGCCTAGCCCAGGAACCAGAGTGCGCGAGAAGCCCACGCTGGCAGAAGACAACGGAAACCTGCAGCGCATTTAATGTGCTACAGGCGGGGAGGCGTGGGTGGAGACGACGAAAAATCAGCTGACGCAGCACCAGCGCTTACGCAACCACCTGCAGGCGGCCAGCCCCTCCTCGTTCCAAGAATAATTAGGCGTGGCCTCCAACGCCAGAAACCTGCCGACTGCAGCAGGATGGCCGCCGGCGTGACCGGCGGTCCACGACAGCGACCAGCTGCGAAAGGGTCCTTGCAACGGACACCTTGATGCCCCGAGTCCAAGGAGAAGAGGCCTATAAGAGCCCTCCTACCCCGCAGAGAAGAGAATCTTCTTCCTCTCTCACTCTCTCTGAATCGGGGGCTCTCTCACGAACATTTTTCAGCATCCACATTGATTGATAAACTCCGATTCCAACGACGAATCACACTCAACAGCTCCCTTCTCCTCTACTCGATCACAACAAAGTAACGAGCCGGAACTGAGGATCGTCATGCTTCCGTCGGCAATAGCCAGCTCGCTTTTTCCTCCCAACATCTCCTCAGATTACGGGAACGTTAGCCACCCGGAACGGTGCACCAAGGAAGCCAGGCCTTCCACCACCTACTCACTGCATTCTCCATACCACCGCACAAACACCTCTTACGTTTCCACTGTATACACCGGCGCACCGCTCTTGGCGTGCGCCATTTCCGTTTATCGCGGGAATCTGCTGACTTGAGCGTCGGAGTAGCCTCGGTGGGAGAAATCCTGCCGGACCCCTGACCTCTTATTTGTTGTTTGTATTGTGCAGGTCCAGGTTTATAGAGACGGAGACCAGACCCTTCTCCCAAAGCTGCCGCACGCTGATTAATCCTGAGGTTCTCTAATTCGTACGACAACCGTGGCCCCGGGATGGAGCAAAAAGATATAACAATCTACCAACTTTTCTACTGAAAATAATAAAACTGTTAAAAAATACTTGTTGTAATAAATGAAACAAGAAAAGCAATAACTTAAACAGAAAATAATAAAGTGAATACTGCAGATAGAAATTTAATGGAAGGAAAAAAAACTCAAGAATCAAAAATCTCCACATCCACATACAAATTGAAAGACACTTTTAATATGTTTTTTTTTTATTTCAAATATATTTTCTCTACCTAAAAAACCTAACGTAATATAACGAAACTTGGTAGTGTTTTGCATTCAATTGTAAAATAGGGTCCCTTAATTCATCTTAAAACCCCAAACATAAAAGTAAACAATTAATACACATATATCATTAAGTTATTAGCAAATTGACTAAAAAATTCCTGTAAAAAAACAATAACGCAATCACTTCAGAGGATCTGTTAGGTGCCAAATGCCACAGGTACAAAAAAGAAGTTTGGTATGGTTTTGAAATTTAATGGCAAAACAATTCCTTAATTCATCTCCAAAGAAATAAACAATTTATACACGTACATTATTAGGCGATCAGCAAATTGACTTGAATAATTTCATACAAAAACAATAACCCAAGATGATATGTTTAATGAATAAGGTTATCGTATAAACTTTTCTACTATATAAGTCCAAGCAGCTTCATCATCATGAGATAATCTTATCATTTTTACTATGTAAATCCTAAAATAAAGGCTTCTTTCTTTAGGGAGAAAAGATAATTCCATCCTGAAATTTTAGCAAAATTCTAATTTCTGTCGAACTTATTTGAGTTAATGCTACTATACCAATTTAATTTGTTCAATCTTATGTGGCTGTCATCTTCTATCAAATTGGAGCACTTGCAGGTCAATATCAGCAGTTGGGCAGTAGAATACCAATTTGACTATTATCAACAGTTTTTTTAACAGGTGTCTTAATTTCACCAAAAATGATCACTGGTGTAAAACTAGCGCAAGTTAATTTGTTCCATATGAAATTAACACATGGATTTGAAAATTTTGCATAGGATGAATTGCTAATTTATCTATATGCGAATTTTACGTCCTAAATGAAATCAGCCATCGAAGGCCTGCGAAATGCCTGATTTAGATAGGTGAGCTTGCAGATCTTCGGCGGGTCCAAATAGGCAAAGATGAGAGCGATGCAACTCTTGGGTATGCCGCCAAGTCTGGGCTTGATATCCGAGTCATGATGAGCACCGCCGACATAGTTTGCCGACGAAAAGCCATCCTTTATAGTTGAAGATGACACTCTTTAGGAATTCGAAAAACCCTCTTTGGAAATCTTGAGATAAAAGAAAGCAATAAGAGGTGGAGAGTAATTAGGGCGCAGAACAAATGAAGAGGGGAGGAGGAGAGAAAGTGGCGCCTCCATTTATGATCCAATTGTAGGTTACACCGTCAATTCAAGAGACAACACGCTGCGCTTTTAAGAAGGAAGGGAGAGGTGAGACGATAGATTTGACGGATCTAGAAATTTTTAAATAATATGACGGTTAATGATAATTAATTATTGGTCCAACTTAGTCCACTCAGAAACTCAACAGATAAATTTAAATGGCTACTGTCACCAGGCAATCTCTCATAATTGCAGGAGTAAAAATTACAGGTGGCAACCACCAACCTGCCGCCTTAAGGATTATAATGGTACAAAATACGAGGAGTGGAAATACAATAACGGCTCCCTTAGAGGCATAGAGCCATAGCACCTGTAGTCTACAATAGTAGGCGCATGGTGTAGGCCGCTTATGATTACAAAGCCTTGGAGTCTAAGGCAGACAGACGAATGCTTTCGCTCTATATATACATTTCTTCCTCAACAAAACAAAAGGGGAGGCCCCTTTTTTTCGACATATTTTCTGAGATTTTCTATTTGGAACCTCGGTCGGAATCCACCACAAAGAGAGGGGGGCCCTCTTTTTTTTCTATTCATTTTTCAACGTTCCCTCTGGAATCCCTCAGGAGCAACTGGCGATCCGGTCTCTGATAAAATTCTTGCTCACAACTCTGGAGAACCAAATATCCTAGTAGCTAACCTTCATCTCTCTAAGTCACTCCCAAGTCGAACGCATCTCTTTCTTTAAGCTGCTATCAATCGAGCGCACTTTATTTTCAAAGTTGCTCCCAAATCGAGCATACTTCTCTATCTAAGTTGCTCCAAATCGAGCATACTTCATTCTTAAAGCCGCTCCCTAACCGAGTGTACTCTATAGGGCACAACCCTTCATCTCTCAAAACAACTCCCTAGTCAAGCACACCCTACGAAACACCGCCCCCATCTCTCTAAGCTGCTTTCAATGGAGTGCACCTCTCTCTCTAAGTAGTTTTCAATCGAGCGCACTTCACTCTCAAAGCCACTCACCTGCTGAGTGTGCTACCGGAGTATAGTCCTCTATCTCTCAAAACTGCCTCTCAGTCGAACGCACCCCTTTCTCAAAATCGCTCACTTGTTGAACACACTACTGGAGCACAATTCTCCTTCCAACACTCAATCTCCTTAAATATCTATATATTATTTCTACACCTTTCAATCTTTCTCTCTAGTATAAAAAGAATTTTGATTTGAGTGTTAGAGGATAAATCTAAAAGCGAATTCTGCTGTCTTCTAATATCTTATTTGTTAGTTGTGGTGTGTAGGATTTAGATTCGAAATAACGAAGACCAAACCCGTTTTAGTTTTATTTATCGGGCGAGATCAAGTGACTTCCTAATTCGTTCGGTAATTTAGATCAAAAGACGCATTAAGTATAGATAATTATTAATGACAATTTGACAATGTTTAAAAAGTTTTTAAATGCAGTTTTTTAATTTAATCAATACATTTTATTACAATTATCATAAAGAAGTCGTCGGGGCAAGTATTCCACAACCGACAACCACTCAGTAGCCAAATTGTGATAACATTTGCTTGCATGTATAAATATTATTTGATTATTTTTTAGTTTTAAGTGAGCATGTGTTTACAATTTATTGGCATTGAGTTATTTTCTATTATTAGTAATAATAAAATTATCAGATTTTATCCAAATTATAATTATCTCTAATGGGTACGCCAATAATGGGCTGGTCCAAGAAAGAAGAACGACCCAAATTCGTAATGGCCTATTTACACTGGACGATTAACGTACACCGTTGACTGGACAAAATACTAAATGAGCTAGGAGAAGTATGGACAACTTGCTCTTGAGATAGTCAACGCTTTTGTTGATTGGAAGTAGGACCAGTTAACCGTCTGAAAGCCATGTCTCAAGTGAGCCAAGCCCAATTTAGCCTACGCAACCATCTTCGACCAGCAACGGTCTTCTTCCCTGATTTCGCGCTCTCCATAGAAGGCAATCTCAATTGTAATAGCTATCAGTAGATTCAACACGCATCCTTGAAGGAAAGTGTCAGAATCCTATTCCTGCTTGTAATAAACTCTAACGGTTGCAGAATGTAGAAGAAAAATAATCAAGGCAATGACTATTACTGTTATAAAAGCTCCGCGCCAAAAAAGACAGGGAGCCCAGTGGAGTGCGGGAATCAGACCTTTCTATACAAGGAACGCCACCCAGTACAGCGACTATAAAAAGCTATAGAGTCCTCACTCCAAGGCACGCTCTCATTTTTCCACAAAAGCTTTCTGCTGAAAAGCACACACGCTTTTAGACTACAAAATGCTCTCTCTTTGCTATTACGTTCCCAATGAATACAGTGTTCAAAGCTTGCACTTCTCACAAGCCAACAAAGACTCTCTCAACGAAAACACTCACTCATCTTAAACACTCTTGACATTTTCTTACATTCTTTACTTTCACCTTTTTAATTTGAAGGCTATTTGATGACTTGAGTGTCGTAATGTTTACGGTGGGATAACCTCCCGTCGTCACCTGATCTCTTATTTGTAGTTGTGGTGTGTAGAATCTAGCCTTAATGGACGGAGCCGAACTCAGATGAATAATTTGACCCAAATCTATTCGAAACTTAGATCCATGATGTATCATTGGCACCGTTTGTGGGAAGCTTATAAAAAGCTAACCACTTTTCTCTATAACTTCTCTTAATTTCACTTTCTAGCCTATTGTCATCAATCAGAATTGTGAACATCAGAGAGCAGACTAGCGAGCCCGCTAGAGATGTGACCTCACTTGACCAGGACCACGCTGTTGGTAATCAAGTCAATCAGGTGGTCAATAATGTGCCAGCACCGTTTTTTTCAGAATCTGACGGAGAACATGAGCAATATGAATAGAATGCCCCACATGCACTACGCTCGTCAGGAAAACGCGTAGCAGGGGGCTCTACCCATAGCAGTCCCTACTTCGGCCTCCAGGAGAGGATGATAGAAGAAAAAGAAGCCTTCCAGGAGAACTAAAAGGTCGAGCGACACAGAGGCTCTGGAGGCCTCACACGCCCAGAGCTGTTCAAGATTCAAAGGACGTTTGGGCAGCAGGACTCCGAAGGAGAGTCCATAATAGAGCAATCTCTGATATTCTCGAGTGGACGCCTCCCCTCAGGCTCAGAAGAGAGCCTCTAGGATCGTTAGATCTTCTGGTGGGAGTAATAGGCCGACTACTCGCTACGCCAAAGAAAGAACGGAGTTGAGAGCCTTCCTCAACTCCAAAAGGACTGCCAATGCCACCTGCACAAATTCAAGGGTGGAGAAGATCTTGAAGCGCGTGTTCAAGGATGACGAACACGCTGCAAATCTGGATAAATCTTTATTCACGACAAAGATCTTGAACCGTCCTTTTTCAACAAAGTTTAAGATGCCAACTCTTGACTCATGCGATGGAAGTGCGGATCTATGGATTACCTCAATAATTTCTGCACCCATCTAAGTCTACAAGGGTTGGAGGATGCAACCATGTGCCGCTACTTTTCTCTTACGCTGAAGGGAGACGTTCGCATCTAGTTCCATTGTCTCCCATAATTCTGAGAGCTCACTGACCTCTTCTTGGCACAATGTACCTCCAATCATCAGGAAGAGAAACAGTTTTGACATCTCTTCCATACCAAGTAGAAACAGGGTGAGAATCCACAAAAATTCCTAGATCCCTTTGTAACAAAGTAAGAAGAATCCCCAGACTCACAAAAGAGATGAAACTTGGCAGTTCCATCTTTGCCTTAACGCATGGAAACTTCTTTAGGCACTTGGTGTATAAGAATCCGCAGACCTTCTGAGAGGTAAAATCTATCACCAGGGCCTACGCAACAATAGAAGAGGCAAATAAGAATAAGCATCCCGAGCGGACCAAGCAGCCTTGCTCTTTCCTAACTATGGGAAAGAGTAAGTACAACGGTGGCAATCACTCCTACCGGAAGCAGCACATGACCGGAGTACTAGAACGGAGGGATTACGGGCAGATCGACCTGACACTCCTGACCGACAAGTGCTCCAACGTTCTCATGCAGATTCGTGGGGAGAAATTCCTTAAGTAGCCAAAACCACTTAAGAAAGTAAATAGAGGAAATCCGAACAAGTACTGCGATTTTCATCGATCTTTCAGACATTCCATGAATGATTATAAGACGCTTCAGTAGAAGATCAAGGAGCTCATTCGAAGGGGCCACCTCACCAGGTTCGTCAGAAACTCAAGACAGAGCTCTGGCACCACAGACGGGGAAGGACCAGACCCTTCCACACCACGGAACCGAGTTGCGATCAAAGTGGTCAATATGATCATAACCCGACTGCCAAAAACCCTGACTAATCAAGTGGAGTAGCAGATTGGGCGGAAGAAGTAGCGCACAGAAGACAACGTCATTAGCTTTAGTGATAATGACATGAGCCATGTAATCTCCTCCCATGTAGACCCCCTTATTGTATTCGTGCTCATTTCAGACGGTAACGTCGACTACTAATTGAAACGAGTCTTTATAGATAATGGAAGTTCCCGAGATTACTTTATCTTGATGTGTTATTTAAATTTGTTGTAAAAAAGAGTCAATTGAAACTTGTAGAAAGCCCACTCTATGGCCTTGATAATGAATCAGTGGCCATCCAAGAAACAATCCAGTTGGAAGTCACTTTGGGCACGTACCCAAGAATGACGAGTTGTACACTTACCTTCTTGATCGTCGACCTACCCTTCTTATACAATGCAATACTAAGGCGCCCGTGCCTAACATCGTTCGGAGCCATCACTTCAATATCGCACATCAAGATAAAATTCTTGACAGCATATGGTATTGGTAAAATATCAGGTGATCAAGTTATTGGGCTGACATTCTACATGTCCTAGATAACTCCGAGTCACAGTATAAAGGCGATAGGAGAACTTATAGCAACCCTACAATAAGCGTAGTTTGGTGAGCCAACCGATCTAATCCCATTGAATTGGGAGGACCTGGACAGGTCGGTACAAATCGGGAGCTCACTTACGATGACACTGTGCGGCGAGGTAATCACGTTCTTACTGCAGAACGTTGATATCTTCGCATGGACCCCTGCTGATATGCTTAGGATTCCGGTCATAGTAATGGTCCATAAGTTGGGCCTCGATCCCAACTACAAGTTCATCAAATAGAAGCGGAGGAACCACTCTATGAAGAAATTAATCGCCATTCGAGAGGAGGTAAAGAAGCTGCTAGACACCGGCTTCATCAGAGACTTTTAGTACCCGAACTGGCTCTCCAACGTTGTCTCGGTAAAGAAAAGCAACGAAAAATGGTAAATGTGCGCCGATCTCACTGACGTTAACAAAGGTTGCCCAAAAGACAACTTCCCTTTACCGATGATTGACCTGTTGGTTGACTCGACCTTTGGATACGAGCTACTGAGCTTTATGGATGCGTATTCGAGTTACAACAAGATCCGAATGAGCCCAGAGGACGAGAAGTATACCTCGTTCATAACAGACCAATGCACTTATTGTTATAAGGTGAGACCCTTTGATTTGTAGAATGCGGGTGCCACTTACCAGCGACTCTGAACAATATGTTTGAGAAACAGATCGGCCGCAATACGAAGGTGTACGTCGATAACATACTCGTTAAGAGCAAGACCACGAATGATCATATTCATGATCTGGTTGAGTCCTTCGAGGTGCCCTGCACGCATCAAATGAAGCTGAATCCTTCTAAGTGCGTCTTCGGAGTATCTTCAGGGAAGTTCTTGGGTTTTATCGTCTCTCAACGATAGATTAAGGAAAACCAAGAGAAGATCGAGGCCCTCGCGGATATGACTCCATCGCGAAGTGTTAAAGATATCCGGAGGCTAACCGAATGATTGTCAGCCTTATCCCGCTTCTTGGCCAAGCCAGGGGACAAGTACCAGCCTTGCTTCAAGGTTTTGAGGGGGGAAAAGGTAAATGATTCTAGTGGATAGCAAAATGTCAGGTAGCCTTTGACAAATTGAAGCAGTACCTAGCCAGTCTGCTGTTACTGAAATCACCCAAGGACGGAGAGGAGTTATACCTCTACCTAGCAGTGTCGGAGGTAGCTCTCAACTCTATCCTTATACGCTAAGATTCCGACTCTCAGCGGCCGGTTTACTATGTGAGCAAGATGTTGACTGGCGTAGAGATGCGCTACCCACGCGTAGAGAAGTTAGCCTTAACACTTGTCTTCTCTGCCTGAAAATTGAGGTCTTACTTCTAGGCTCATCGTATAGTCATTCTGATCGACCAGCCATAAAAGAGTATACTCCAGAAACCCGATATTTTTGGATGGCTGGTAAAATTGGTTATCAAATTGGAAGAGTTTGACATTGAATTTTGATCCAAACCAGCCATCAAAGGGTAGGCTCTAGTTGACTTTATCGTCGAGATCATGACATTAATTACAGATGAACAGCCCACTAAGGATATAGAATGGCACCAAGAAGGGTCGGAGTGGGTCCTCAACGTAGACATATCATCTACGGACTCAGGCAGCGGAATCAGAGTGATCCTGAGGACCCCTGATGGGTTTAAAGTGAAATACTCCATTAGACTCAACTTTTCAACCACCAATAACGTTACCAAATACGAAACCCTGTTTGTTGGGTTAACACTAGTTAAAGAGTATTCATTTAGACAACTGACCGTTTACAGTGACTCTGAACTGGTCGTTAATCAGGTTTGTAGGAGTTTTGAGGCATGCAACCCTCACTTGGCGAAGGTGAAGAAAGCCAGCCAGAGATTTGACAAAGTGACCCTGGTCCACGTTCTCCGAACTGAGAATTAGAAGGCTGGCCAACTTGCCTGGATAGCGGCGGCTGAAAACTGAAAGCATTACTCGAGGGACATGTAGGAAGTCCTGAGCACTCCCAACACTGAGGAACAGGAAGCCATGTAGTTCTCCGACGCGGAGAATTGGATGACGCCTTATTAGAGATACCTAGTGAACGGAACATTGTTAGACAACGCGGACGAAGCCAAGCAGATCAAGAAGACGGCTGGATAGTACACTATAGTCGATGAATGGTTATATCACCGTAGCCACTCGACTTCGTACCTCTGGTGTTTAATTCCTGAGGAGGCAGATTACGCCTTAAGTGAAGTCCACCTTGGGATGTACGGATCGCATATCGGCGGCAAAAACCTAGCATTCAAAATTATACGTCGGGATGCTATTGGCCAACGATGAAGAAAGACACCCTCGACTTCGTAAATAAGTGTGAAAATTGTCGACTCCACGATAATCTTCACCATTAACGGCCCACTGAGTTGAGAACTCTTCAGACTCCTTGGCCTTTCGCGTAATGGGAGCTCGATATTCTCGGCTAATTTTTTATTGCTATTGGGTAAAGAAAATTCATCATCGCGGGCATTAACTATTTCATCAAGTGGGTCAAAACCGCCCTGTTGGCCAAGATCACTAAGTATAACACTTTAGAATTCGTCTGCTAGAACATAATCAGCAGATTTGGCATTCCCAAGGTTATAGTAGCTAACAACAGAACCCAATTCTTCAAAAAATGTTTCACCAAATATTGCACTAGTTTAGGCATTAGATTGGTCCATACTTTGGTAGTATACCCACAATCCAATGGACAGGTGAAGGTAACAAATCGCATGCTACTCCACGGTTTGAAGACCAAGCTGGATGACGTAGGGGGCTCATGAGTTGACGAACTACCCTCCATCCTATGGCCTTACAGGACGACTCTAAAGGAACCAACTCACGAGACGCCCTTCAATCTCTACTATGGAATTGGAGCAGTAATTTCGGTTGAGATTGGGCTTCCAAGTCTTAGGGTTGAGTCCTTTGACCCACAAGATAACTCCTAGAAAATTCAGAAATGCTTAACTTGCTGGAGGAAGCTCGCGACACTGGCAGATTGTGGACAATAGCTTACCAATAACAAGTCGCACGCTATTATAATAAGAAGATAAAAGCACGGTATTTCGAAGTTGGGGACTTTGTCTTACGAAGTATCAAGGCTACGGGTAAGATCATCAATCGGAATAAGCTTTCCCCAAATTAGAAAGGTCCTTTTCAAGTCACCGCTGTTCTGCGAAATGGAGCATACAAGCTCCGGACATGGTAAGTTGGTTTCACGAACGTGGAATGTAATCCACCTCAAGCGCTACTTCCAGTAAGGACACAGGTAGGTCATCCATGTTGCACTTGATCTTATAGAGGCGTGGAGACCCTTCTCTTGTGGACGCGTCCTGGGAGCCTGTGGGAGATTCACTAGGAAAAATCCTTGAGGCCTGTGTGTGGCCAAAGAGGACAATATCCCGCCATATTGTGCTGCCGCTGCGTCACTCTGGGAGACGCGTTTTGAGGGTCGTGGGCCTACCAGGAATAAAACCGTGCGGGTTGGGCTCAAAGAAGACAATATCTACAAGCGGGTGTCTAGGAACGTTACAGATGGTATCAGAGCCAGAACCCGGGTCGTGTGTGCCAGCGGAGACTCTAGGTTCCAAAGGATGGGTGGACTGTGAGGTCCCACATTGGATTGGAGTGGGGAACAAAGTGTGCTCTTGTAGAGGCGTGGAGATCCTTCCCTTGTGGATGCGTCCTGGGAGCCCGTCAGAGGTTCGTCAGGAAAAAACCTTGAGGCCTGTGTGTGGCCAAAGAGGACAAAATCCCGCTACGCTGTGCCGTCGCTGTGCTACTCTTGGAAATACGTTTTGGGGGCCGTGGGCCTGCCAGGAATAAAATTGTGCGAGTTGGGTTCAAAGCTAACAATATCAATATCCACATGCGGATGCCTAGGGACGTTACATCTCTTCCTTCAACTTGGCATTTTCCTCTTCCGAACTTAGTAGCATAGATTGAAGAGTAGCTATGTCCTCCTGGTGCTCCACCTTGAGTAGCTCCACTTCCTCTTCGAATCAAGCAATCTCCCCCTTAAGGTTTGAGAATACTAGGTCCCTTTGGCGCAGCCCTTTGATGATTGCACCCATTATCTTCTCCTCCTACAAAAACCAAGAACGCTAAGTGTCAGTAACAGAGAGAAAAAGGAGAAGGAAAGTTGTGAAGATTTACCTGCTAGACTTTGCATTTTGGCTTCACTGGCCTGCTTCGAGACCATAACCCTAGCGGCGGAGGGCTGGGAACAGTAGTCTCCTAAGCAGGCTCCTCCGACAATTCCACCGGCTCAACAAGGGCTCCTGCGGCTAGCTCCTCCAGCTCCGCAGATGGCTCCAAAGCTGGCTCATGCAAGTCAGCTTGCGACTCAAACGTTGGCTCAAGTAGCTCAACTTGCAGCTCCACAGTTGGCTCCATTAGCTTAGCTCGTAGCTCCATAGCTGGCTCCATCAGCTCAGCTGGCGGCTCCAAAGTTGGCTTCTTGGGCTCAACTTGCAGCTCGCCTATTTGCTTCACCCTGATGGCTTTCGGCTCTGACTTCGCCAATGCAGGTTACACAGTCAAGTCCTCTTGCAGCAAGGATACGACTACAGTGCTGCTGGCTCCGGTGTGCAGTATGGCGTCATATTGCTCCAAAGCCAACTTCGCTTCGATTCCTAAGTGGTCTCCCACTCCCCCAAGACGTTTGACGGCCATATAGTCTGGCCCTGAGGATGAGGAAGAAGGCTCCACTGTTGCGGCCTTCTTCTGTCTTGGACTAGTGGGAGTAGCATTAGTAGAAGACACGCCGGCGTTACCGCTAAATACAATGCCAATTTTCCTCTTCCTTTGCGAGGCCACTGGCGGTGGTGTTATGAACTTCTAGATTGGAGAAGGAGGTCCCCAACGAGCTCTCTTAGCTTCCTCCCGAAACACCAAGTAGTCTTTCCTAAACTCATAAGAATATTTATTCACCAATCGGTGCAAATCCACCACGGCCGCAATCTCTGCCTTACTTGGCGTCCCAGTGAGGTCTCTAGGAACCTTCCCCCATTCCAGTGACAAGGGCCACGTATCAGTATCACACACGAAGAAAAAATGATCATTCCAATTCTTCAGCGAGCCGTAGATGGCCCTGCTAATTGGAAGGTGTTTGGGGGACAAAGAAACAAAGTCCCCACTTTGGGTGAATCGAAACATTACCTTAATAGCATCATTGGTCAGCGCCCGTAAATGGTGATTCATGAAGATGCAAAGAGAACAAAGATATCACACGACATTGGCATGGAATTGTGTGATGGGTACCTGGAGAGCCGTGAAGATGTCTAACATCTCTTGAGGGACGGGAAGACGAAACCCACTCCTCAGATGAGCTTTGCATACGGTGATACAGCTCTGAGGGGGAGATCATGCCCTGTCTTCCTCACTGGGCATCCTAAAGATGATCTCCTTAAGGATATTGTACTCAACATATAACTCCCTCACTTCACTAGCCTTGATCACCGAAGCAATTTCGGTCACAGAAGGCGCCATGAAAGCTGGAGAATGAAGGAAGCAAAACACTTAAAAAAATTTTTAGGATGAAAGCGTGCGAAATTTGGAAACAAAACGGCCTAAGGACTTAAACGAGTGTGAATGCCGAAGAAGGTGAACCATCTTGTAAACGTGCGCCCATCATTACTGACACGTGTCACTTCCTGAACGGGCGTAGTCGAATAAGATCCTCTGGTGCATTAATTACCTGGATCGCAAATTCACTGCATGCAGATACGTGGCTAACTTTTAGACTGACAGTCCGACAGCATGATAGCGCATCATTTTAACTCCCACAAGTTCTCCGAATTTTGGCCCAAACAGTTAATAAATTTGGTCAACGCTTTCTCCCACCAGTTCTCCGAATTTTGACCCAGACGGCCAACGAATCCGATCAATGCTTTCTTCAGCCAGTTTTCCGAATTTTGATCTAGGCGGTCAACGAATCCGATCAACACTTCTTTCAACAAATTCATCAGATTTTGGCCTAAAAGGTCAACGAATCCAGTCAATACTTCCTTCAGCCAGTTCTCCAGATTATGACATAGACGGTCAACGAATCCGATCAACGAACTTCTAAACTAATTATCCGGATCTTGGCTTTACGGTCAGCAACTACACACAACATGATCAACAGACCAAGAGTTTTTGCCAGTTTCCTCACCAGGTCACCTCAGACAGGTAACCTAGCCACTTGCGACCCATCTTAAACATGTTGAAGGTCGGAGTCCCAGGCCACCAGTATGAGAGGCTAGTGATGGGTACACCAATAATCGGTTGGCTCAAGAATGAGGAACTGTCCAAATTCACAATGACCCATTTATACCTAGACGGTCAACGCACACCGTTGATCGGCTGAAAGACTAAATGAGCCAGAAGAAGCCTAAGAGTAGGACGAACGACTTGCTTTTGAAACAATCAATGCTTCCGTTGATCGAAAGTAGGACCAGTTGACTGTCTAAAGGCCAGGCCTCAAGTGGGGCAAATCTAGTTTGGCCCACGCGACTGTTTTCGACTAGTAACGGTCTTCTTCCATGATTTTGTGCTCTTCACAGAAGGTAATCTTAATTGTAATGGCCATCAGCAAATTCGACCAGTAACGATATTTGTAACGTCCCCGAGCTACCTGCATATAGATATTGTTTACTTTGGGTCGGGAGAACTTCATAGCGTCTCAGGCTAACACGCGGCCCACACGGTTTTGTTCATAGCAGACGGAGTCCACCTCCCCCAAAGCGCGTCTCCCAGAGTGGCACAACGGCGACACAGCGTAGCGAGATATTGTCCTCTTTGGTCTGGGAGAATTTTACGGCGTCTCCAGCCATACACAGGCTTCAAGGTTTTCTCATAGCGAACCCCCCACAGGCTCCCATAATGCGTCTATAAGGGAAAGGTCTCCCCGGCTTAAAATGCGTGCTTCATTCACCTCCTTATTCAATGTGGGACACCACAATTCACCCCCCTTAGGAGCCTAGCGTCTGCGCTGGCACACCGAACCGGGCCCTAACTTTGATACTATTTGTAACGTCCCAGGCCAAAAAGGATAATATCTCACCAAGCTGTGCCGCCGCTGTGCCACTCTAGGGGACGCGTTTTGGGAGCGAGGGAGGCCATCTGTCAGAAACAAAACTGTGCGCTTGTGTGACAAAGTGGACAATATTCACAAGCGGGTGCCCGGGAACGTTACAATATTCTTCCTTAATTTTGCGCTCTCCACAGAAAGCAATATCAATTGTAACGGCCATCAGCAGATTTAATGCGTATCACTGAAGAAAAGTGTTAGAATCCTCTTCCTATTTGCAGTAAACTGTAACGATTGTAGAACGTAGAAGGAAAGCAATCAAAGCAATGACTATTACTACCATAAAAGCTCCACGCCAGAAAAGGCAGGGAGCCTAACAAAGCGTGGGAATCAAGCCTTTCTAAATAAGGAAGGCCACCCAATACAGCGACTATAAAAAGCCACAGAGTCCTCACTCCAAAGCACACTTTCATTTGCCCACAAAAGCTCTCTACAGAAAAGCACATACGCTTTCAGACTATAAAACACACTCTCTCTCTTTGCCACTGTGTTCCCAACGAATACAGTGCTTAGAGCTAATACTGATCACGAGCCAATAAAGCCTCTTTTAACGAGAATACTCACATATTTCAAACACTCTCTGCATTTTCTTACATTTTTTACTTTCACATTCTTAATTCAAAGACTATTTGCTGACTTGAGTATCGTAGTGTTTACGGTGAAATAATCTTCCGCCATTACCTGACCTCTTATTTGTAGTTGTAGTGTGCAGAATTCATACTCAATAGACGGAGTCGGACTCAGACGAATAATTTGACCTGAATCTCTTCAAAATTTGGATTCAGAATGTATCAGTCTCAAAAAAGTCAACAAAGTTGTAACATCTTGATGTTTCAACTCGGTTATTTAATTATCGATTTAATATAGTAATA
>JAODPA010068802.1:0-10082 GCA_025585075.1 Nepenthes mirabilis | reverse complement strand
TAATCAAAGACAAAATTGAAAATGATACTGATGCGTCATGAATCTAAATTTCAAACAAATTCGGGTTGAATTGTTTATCGGATTTCGATTTCGTCCGCTAAATCTTGAATCCTACACACCATAATTTTAAATAAGAGGTTAGGTGACGGTGAAATTTGATCTCATTGAAAATACTCTGATATTCAAGTCAATAATTGGCCTTCTGAAAAGAGAATGTGGATGTAGAGAATGTAGAAATGAATGTAGGAATTGTGTAAATAAATGTAGGTGGGAGTGCACTTGTTGGGTGAGTGATTTTGTTGTTGTTACTTGTGAGGAGTAGTTTATCTAAGTAATGAATTCGCAAGAAACAAATAGTAGAGAGAGAGAGAACGTTAGGATGCTCGAAAGAGTTAGAGAGTTTCTGAGAGCTTGAGTATACTTGAGGGCATTTTAGAGGGCGATTAAGAGTGTGTCCTAATGAATGAGTCTCTATGGCCTTTTATTGCCACTGCTTTGGGTTGCCTTCCTTTGCCAATGAAGATGGATGCCTGCCTTCTAAAAGGTTTGTTACCTTTGTTGTGAGGCGTGAGCACCATTCATGGCCGTAACGCTCAAGGAGGCGAATCTCCTTTCTTCTGCGCATGGTAACCGTTAGGGTTCCATTACAGATTGCAGAAAAATACCCACGCGTTCCTCCTAGGATGTACTTTGATCCTGGGAGGTTACCGTTACATGAGAGATTGCCTTCTTTGAATATGCGGGAAACCATGGCAGGAGACCGTTGAGGCATGCGTGGGCCGTCTCTAACTTGGGTTGCTTTTATTGTGGACTTTAGCTGGCCTATTGGGGCTAGACAGTCAACGTCTTAGTTGATCGTTTGAATCGCACTTGGGCTTCTATTTGATTTGGGCCTCTGACTCATTTTTGGACCGGCCCATTTCTGGCGTCCCCATCACTTGCCCCCATGCCAGTGCCTGAGCTTTTGGCCTCCAATATGTTCATGATAGGACGCATGCTGAAATTCGGAGCACCATACTGCAGAGGAGAAGTTGACTGGATTTGTTGACCATCCCGTCAAGATCCAGGGAACCATGATGAAAAGGACGTTGATCGGATCCGTTGATCGCCGCGTCAAGACCCGGGGAACCATGCTGGAGAGAGCATTGACCAGATTCGTCGACCATCACGTCAAGATCCGAAGAACCACACTGGAGAGAGTATTGACCGGATTCATTGACCATCATCTTAGAATCCGGAGAATCGGGCCAGAAGGAGAGTGTTGACCGAATTTGCTGACTGCCACGTCATAATCCGGAGAACCATGCTGAGGAAGGCATTGATCGGATTCAGTGACCATCATGCTAGAATCTGGAGAACTGGAGTGGATTGAATCGACATGTTGTTTCACTATGCTTTCGGACAGGTAATTGAAAAGTTGGGAGAACCGCTTTAGTACTTTGCCACATGTCATCACGCAATGAGTTTGTGATCTTGGCAATTAATTTACCAGAAGATCTGATTTGATTGCGGCATCTCTGGAAATGACACGTGTCCATCATGATGAGGGCGCCTTTTCGATGCACTGCCTCACTACAACGGCTGTGATCCTTATAAAAGTCGTCCATCAATTCAAAATTTTCACACCTTCTTTTACAAAAATTGTAAGTCATTGTCTCCTTTCTTTTGCTCCTATTCTCATGGCTCCATCTGTTACAGAAATTGTCTCTATTATTATCACCGGTGAAGTGAATGAGTTATATGTTGAGTTCAACATCCCACGGGAGATTGTATTCTCGATGCCCATGCAGCAGGACAGAGCCTGCTCTCCCCCTGATGGCTTTATTACCGTGTACGAGGCTCATCTGGGGAGTGGGTTGCGCCTTCCTGTACTAGAAGAGCTATTCCATATTTTCACGGTGTTAAACGTTTCTATCACACGACTTCATACAAATGCCGAATGATATCTTTGCTCGTTGTGTGTTTTCCTCTATCACCATTCAGGATGCTAATGGTGGAGGCCATCAGGGTGATATTTCGATTTACCCAGAGTCGCGAATAGATTTCTTTGTCCCCCTAGGAGTTGCGCATTGGCAGCACTATATATGATTCCCTCAAAAACTAGAAGGATCACTTCTTCTTCATTCATATTGCTGACAGCTTGCCACAATCCCGAGATTGGGTCAATGTTCTAGTGGCCTCAGTGGGAAGCCAACGCAGGAGGAGGTAAAGGCGGTGGAGCTCATATTGCAGCTGGTGAAGGAGTATCTCTCCAAATTCAAGAGGGATCACCTGGTCTCGAGGCAGGAGGCCAAAAGAATTCGTTGGGGTCCTCCTTCACCCATCCAGAAGGTTAGACCTTCACTGGTGGTGTCACAGCGCAAAAGGAAAGCTGATGCTATTACTATTGATGAGGCTGGCGCTCTGATGGCTTCTCAGGCTCCCAGCAGTCCAAGGAAAAAGAGGGCTGCTCTAGTGGAGCCTACTTCTTCATCATCCACGGAGCGGACTACAAAATGGCTGAACGATTCGCTGGAATCGGAGAGTGCTTTAGAGCAGAGGATTCTATGGAGGATTTTGGAGCCGTTGTGTGAGTTGTCACAGGAGCTGCCGTCATTGAGTTGTCGCTGCCAAGCGACTTGACAGCGCTTGCTGCACCAATGGAGCCGCTACTTGAAGCCATCGGACTAGAGGAGCCAACTGTGGAGTCACAGCTTGAAGCCGTCAGTTTAGAGGAGCCAACTGTGGAGCTGTAACTTGAAGCCGTCGGGCTAGAGGAGCCAACTGCGGAGTCATGGCTTGAGGCCGTCGGGTTACAGGAGCCAGCTGCGGAGCCGTCTGTTGAGCTACCGAAGTACTTGCTAAAGTGGTCGACGTCTTTGCAGAGCCTACACTGGAATCCTTTACTCCAAGTCTCTTGGACACCGTGCCGCTGGAGCCCGCAGTGAAGCCACGGTGGAGTGGTCTTGGTGGAGCCCACTCTAGTTCCCCCTTCAGCTAGTTCTATGTCACAGAGACGGCTAAGGAGGCAACAAAGAGTCTTTGAGGTAACTTTTCAAAGCTCTTCTTTTCTTTTTTTTAAGTCATTGTTGCCTAACTTCTTTGGTTTTTTGCAGGAGGACAAGATTTTGCCGGAAGTGCTCAAGGGTCTACGCCAGAGGGATGCCATAATCGACAATCGTGATGAGGAGATGGTCGAGATGGAGGAGGAGATGGACCACCTGGATGCCCAAGTCAAGAAGCACCAGGAGGTGGAGGCCGCCCTCCAGTCTAAGCTGTCTGAGTTGAGAGCATAATCTACAGGACTGGAAGAGAGGGCTAGCCAGGCGGAGGCGCTCGTGGGTGAGCTTCGGGGAAGGATAGCCTCGTTAGAGAACGATTTATCCACTCGTCTGCGTCCTCAAGAGGTTACCTTGGTGCTGTGGGTTAGATTCTCGGAAGGTGTCAGTATTTATCGCCACATTGTCAGGGTCCGAATCCCGATTTTCCCATTGGCTTCCTTGACCCCTCAAATCGTGCCGCCCAGAGGCGTGAGAACTTGGTTGATTATGCTTGGGGCAACCAAGGGTCTCTCCCACCCCCTCTTGGGAGATCTGCTCCTTAATTGAAATCTTGTATCTTAGATTTTGGTCTCTTATTGTATATTTGAGTATATTAATGAGAAAAGTACTCTTACAACATTTTAATCTGTGTCTTGCTTTTCATCTCCTTATTTGTTTTCTACTTGATTTCTATACCGACCGGCCAACTTATTGAGTGGCCTTTGGTCCAGTCAACTTGGTGCATTGACCGTTGTGGTCTTGTTCCTCAGAGATGGACCCTTGGTCCTCAAGGAATCACTTTTATATATGAGCATGCCTTAGTGACTTGTGCCCTCGTAATGTGTGGTGCTGCCCAAGTTATAATTCCGTGTGCCCAACTTTGGGGTCTTTTTTCTTTTAAACATTGCCCCGATTTATTGACCGTTGTAGACTAATTGAACTATCTCCTGCTGGAGGATGTCATCATGCATGCTGTTTAAGCCATCTAAGGTTTAGTATTAGACCGCAAATGGGATACTTGGAGATAAGGTTTAACTCGACTGTTTACAGGCCACTTGGATGACCAGGATTTAATTCGACTGCCTATAAGTCACATAGATGATCAGGGTTTAATTCGACCGCTTACAGGCCGTTTGGATGATTAAGGTTTAATTTGACCACTTACGGGCCATTTGGATGTTTAAGATTTAATTTGACCGCTTACGGGCTGCCTAAATTACTAGGGTTTAATTGTGATGTATAGTCTTGGTCGTTTATTTTGTTTAACATATAAGCAAGTATTCATATGGAAAAAGAAAAAGAAAGAAAAAAAAAGTATGGCACAATGCAAAGGAAAAAGAATTTTCTTTTTATTAACAATAATGTATGTTATAAGTATGCTTTGTGCCGTACAGATGACCTACCTCAGTTTTCAATTGTAGTATCGCTTCAGGTGGACTGTGTTCCACGTTCGCGTGAACAACTTGTCGTTCTGAATTCGAAGTTTATATGTGCTATTCCATAGAATGGACGAGACAAGGAATGGGCCATCCTAATTTGGAGAAAGCCTATTCCGGTCGGCTGTCTTGCTCGTAACCGCTATACTTCGTAAGACTAGGTCTCCAACTTTGAATTACTGTGCTTTGACTTTCTTGCTGTAATAGCGAGTGATCCGTTATTGGTAGATGGCTGTGTGCATCCTGGCCTTGTCATGGGATTCCTCCAACAAATCTAGGTGTTTCCTGATCTTTTTGGAGTCACCCAGTGGGTTGAAGGCTTCGACCCGAAGATTTGGGAGCCCAATCTTGATCGGTATTACCGCCTCAATCCCATAGTAGAGGTTGAAGGGTGTCTCGCCAGTTAATTCCTTTGGAGTTATCCGGTATGATCATAGGACGGAGGGTAGCTCATCGACCCAAAAGCCTCCTACGTCCTCCAACTTGGTTTTCAGACCGTGGAGTAGCGTACGATTGGTGACATCAACCTATCCGTTTACTTATGGGTAGGCTACTAAAGTGTGGATCAGCTTAATGCCCAAACTGATACAATACTTGGTAAACTGCTTCCCTGAGAATTAGATTTTGTTGTCAGTCATGATGACCTTGAGAATGCCAAATCTGCTCACGATGCTCCGGCGGATGAATTCCAGGGCAATGTGCTCGATGATCTTGGCCAATGGGGCGGCTTCAACCCATTTGGTGAAGTAATCTGTGCTTGCGATGATGAAATTCCTTTGCCTAGTCGCAAAGGAAAATCGGCCGAGAATGTTGAGCTCCTATTACGTGAAAGGCCAAGGAGCTTGAAGAGATTGCAACTTTGCGGGTGGCTAGTGGTAAAAGTTGCCATGGAGTTGATAATTCTCGCACTTCTTCACAAACTCCAAGGTATCATTCCTCATTGTTGGCCAGTAATATCTCTGGCGCATATCTTTGAAAGCAAAGTTCTTGCCACCAATGTGCGATCCACATATCTCGAGGTGGACTTTACTGAAGGCATAATCGGTCTCCTCAGGAGTAAGACACTGGAGGTACGGAGTCGAGTATCCACGGTGATACAGCCATCCGTTGACTATGGTGTATTAGCCGGCCGTCTTTTTAATGCTCTTGGCTTCGTCCACATTATCTGACAGTGTTTCATCCGCTAGATATCTTTAATACGACGTTATCTAGTTCTCGGCGTCGGAGACTTGCATCACTTCTTGCATCACTTCATATCCCTCGAGTATTGTTTTGAATTTTTGACTACCATCACTCTAGCTAGTTGGTCAACCTTCTAGTTCTCAGCTCTTGAGATGTGAACAAGGTTCAGTTTGAGAAATATTTGGATCGCATCCTTCACCTTGGCCAGGTATTTAGCCAAGATAGGGTTGCACGCTTTGAAACTCTCGTTAATTTGGTTAACGACTAACTCTAAGTCACTGTAGATAGTCAGTCACTTAGTCGAGCACTCTTTGGCTAGTCGTAATCTGGCTAACAGGGCTTGATACTTGACAACATTGTTGGTGGACAGAAAATCAAGTTTAAGGAAGTACTTCCCCTCAAACCTGTTTGGAGTCCTTAGGACCATTCCAGCACTACTACCTGAGTTGGTAGACGATCCATCAACGCCGAGGACCGATTCATGTTCTTCTGGTTGGTGTTCTGCGTCCTCAGTGGGGTGCTACTCAAAGATTGGGGTCGTAGTCTTGACTACAAAGTCGGTTAGAGCCTGCCCCTGGATTGCTGGCCTAAGCCGAAATTTGATGTCAAACTTTTCCAACTCGATGGCCCACTTTACCAGCCATCCCAAAACGTCAGGTTTTTGTAGGATGGTCTTCAGTGGCTGGTCAGTCAGAACGATTACACAATGAACCTATAAATATGGTCTCAGTTTTCAAGCTGAGAAAACAAGCGCGAGAGCAAGCTTCTCAGCGCGCTAGTAGCGTGTTTCTACGCCAGTCAATATTTTGCTCACATAGTAGACCGGTCGCTAAGCGTCGGAATCCTGGCGTATGAGAATTGAGCTAAAAGTTACATCCAATACTGCCAAGTAGAGGTACAGCTCTTCTTCATCTCGGGGTAACTCAGCAATGGTGGACTGGCCAGGTACTGTTTCAACTCATCGAAGGCTGCCTGATACTTTACAGTCCACTAAAAACCGTTTACTTTTGTCCCCCTCAGAGCTTTGAAAAAAGGCTGATATTTGTCTCCCGACTCTGCCAAAAAGCGGGATAGCGCTGCAAGTCTTTCGGTTAGCCTCTGGACATCCTTGACACTTCGTGGTGGAGACATGTCCATGAGAGCCTTGATCTTTTCTAGGTTTGCTTTAATCTCTCGTTAAGAGACGACGAAACCCAGGAACTTCACTGAGGACACTTCGAAGACACATTTTGATGGATTTAGCTTCATCTGGTGTGCGTGTAGCACCTTAAAGAATTCAGCTAGATCGTGAATATGGTTGCCGGTGGTTATACTTTTGACGAGCATGTCGTCTACATACACCTCCATATTGCGGTCAATCTACTTTTCAAACATCTTGTTCACGAGTATTTGGTAAGTGGCACCCGTATTCTTCAAACCGAAAAGTATGACCCTGTAGCAATAGGTGCCTTGATCGATCAAGAACGAGGTGTGCTCCTCGTCCTTTTGGCACATTCAGATTTGGTTGTAGCCCGAGTACGCATCCATAAAACTCAACAGCTCGTATCCAGAAGTTGAGTTTATCAATAAGTCAATCTTGGGTAAAGAAAAACTGTCCTTTAGGCAGGCTTTGTTGATGTCGATGAAGTCGATGCTCATTCGCCATTTCTCGTTACTTTTCTTTACCAGGACGACGTTGGAGAGCTAGTCCAAATATTGAATTTCTTTAATAAAGCCGGAGTCCAGTAGCTTCTTCACCTCTTCCCGAATGGCCACGAGCTTCTCCACGGAATGGTTCCTCTGCTTCTTCCTGACGGGCTTACGGCCTGGATTGAGGCTCAACTTGTGGACCATTATTCCAACCAGAATCCCAGGCATACCAGTGGGTGTCCACGCGAAGATATCAGCGTTCTGTCTTAAGAACGTTATCAGTTCGTCACGCAGGGGTCCGACGAGTGAGCCCTCAATCTGTACACACCTTTTTAGGTCTTCCAGATTTAGTGGTATTAGGTCAATGATCTTGTCAGACTGCGCTTGCTGCAAGGTCACTTCATCTCAATGGTCCGGTTCTCCTATAGGTCTTCTGTCGCCGCTTGGGACAATTTGTGACATGTAATATGTCCGCCGCATTACTTGATCACCTAGCACTTTACTGATATCGCATATTGTTGGAAATTTTATTTTTAAATGCAGTATTGAGGTGATGGCTCCGAATACTGTTAGGCATGGCTGGCCTAGCATAGTATTGTATAAAGAGGACAGGTCAACAACCAGAAAGGTGAGTATGCGACTCACCGTTTTGGGGTACGTGCCTAGGATAATCTCTAACTGTATTGTTCCTTGGCTTTTTCCAAGTTCTCGAGTCTCAACTAAATATTCTTCTTATTCTCATTGAAAGTGCCAAGGTTGGCCATCACCAAGTCTATAACCTCCTTGGCAGTCTCCCTCTCCTCTTTGGAAGCGTCCAAGTGGTGCTATTCAATCACGTTCCCCCAAGTGTTGTCAACGTCCTGATTTTCTCGGATTGACAAAAAGAAAAATTTATCTTTCCACCTCTTGGTGGAATCGGAATTTCTACCACTCATAACGGCGAACTTAGGATGTGGAATTATGATGATCCAGTCTAAGTTATAAGTAAACCAAAATATTACTTTTACCATGGCAAGATCAAGCACTTTGTGATAGTAGTGTGCAAAAACACAGAGGGAAACAAGATACCTGATGGCGTTGGGCTGCAGCCTCACAAACTGTACCCCAAGTACCCTCATAATAACATACAGCTCCATGGGAATAGGGAAGCGAAGCCCACCCTTGATGTGAAATTTGTATATGGTAATGAATCCATCAGGTGGGCTACACACCCTATCATTGGGCTCAGGGGCCACCATCGCCATCGAATTAGGGACATCATACTTCGTGCGGATGGTATCGAGACCAGCGAAGAACAAGGAAGACGCAATTTTCTTAACTCCAGGAGCCATGAAAATTAGAGAAGAAGCATGAAAGAAACGAGAAGAAAAATACTGGAGAAAACGGCAGCCAAAGGTTTGAAAGAGAAAGCTTTAGGGTTGCGCAGAAGAAAATGAAGTCTGAAATCATATTTGAAAATATCTGAAAAGGCTGAAAGGCGCGCCCGTTATTGCTCTTGCCATGCGTTAATCACCCGCACGCTGCCAGAGGTAGTGGGTTTTGCGTTTCCAAGGCGACGTCAATCTCATTAATTGTGCATTCGTTGCACTTTAGGGGCATAAATGGCGATGCAGGCCAAGTTCTCATATTATGAGAGAAATCTTGGACTCAAACGCGCTTTAAGGAACTCGAACGTGAACTCGTGAAAGCCTTTATAACCCGAGGATATCTTTAGATTTCAAGCAAATATGTAAAAACGGTGATCATCTATGAATGCCCAACAGTGTCTAAAATCCAAAAGGTCCTCGAACGTTCTGGTCAGGCCATGGAGCCAAAAATTCCCTGGACGTTTCATGCAAAGTGCAAGCTTCAGCAACCTCTTGGACATTTTGGTCATGTGTCCCTAGGCTTTTGGTTCGAACCATATTCGCAGACATTTGTAAGAAGTAAGGGCATAAGCGGATTTTCCATGGAGAGAACCTTCACATAAAACTCGTCCGCGGCCACTAGACATACCAAAGGGCTAAGGTACTTAGACTATTTGGCATGGAGTGCTAGTGATGGGTTTGATAACCAAAACTCACTTCAAGATCCATTTTCTTAGAGTTGGGCCCTAATGCCACAGAGGCCCCGCAGGCCCAAGAAGCCCAAGAGGTCCAAGCGCCAGAGTCGGCCCACGTAACACAATGGACTCAAAGTCCACTTAGGCCCGTGAACTCAAGATGGGTCTCGGACATTGCCCCGCCTGCAAAGTCGCGTGTCCGAAATTTAGTGGCTGATCCTGTCAGATTGTAAAAGGAATGATGGCCAGTAGAGCACGCGACCCTGCAGAGGAAACGTCACACCAGGCGGGCGTGCACGAACATTCCTGATACGACAAAAGGAATTTGTAGAGTTGGTGACAGGATCCCCTACACACGTCAATCCCACGTGGACTCCTCTCAATGGGAAGTTCAACTATTATAAATATATTAATTGTTTACCAAACAAAGGATCCCAACATTTACTATTGCTAACCATAATAGAAAAAGGGAAGAGAGAGAAAGAGAGGGCTAGTGTTGTAAGAATAACTCTTAAGAATTTCCATACATTTAGTCCTCAATCTCTTATATTCTACTTCTTTATAACCAAACACAAGATAGTGAAAGTAGTTCTCAAACTAAAATTTTGTGATTTTTTCTTCTCATTTAAGAGAAAATTTTTCATGTAAAAATTCTCTGTGTATCAGTCATCGTACTCTCTCTCTTTCCTCTTCGCGTGAACACTAATTGGAATTGCTGCCGGATTTTTGTTCCTATCAAAATAAGGATTTGAAGACACAACAAAAATTTAAAAC
>JAODPA010068801.1:0-10082 GCA_025585075.1 Nepenthes mirabilis | reverse complement strand
TGATACTTACTTGGATTCGACTTCGAATAGATTCGGATTCTTCTGGATGGTTAGGATCGGTTTTGTTCACTGAGTGTGAATCCCGCACATTACTAAAACGAACAAGAGGTCAGCGTTATCGATGGGAAGTTATCTCACCAAAAATACTCCGACGTTCAAATCAGTAAAACAGTCTTCGAAAGGAAGAAACTGAAAATAGAGGGAGAGAGGGAGTTTGAGTGTTTGACCCAGATGTAAGAGAGACGTGAGGCTTTTTTGAATCTGGGAGGTGGGAAAGTAGTAAACGGCCGTGAGAGCTTGCTTGTTGCCTTAAGGTTTTTTGGAGAATGCTGGCGGCAGAGAAGGCAGATTTCTCTGAGGACACAATTGTCTCTCATAAAGCGTAGGCAGTTGGAATTGTTCAGGAAAGCGTGTGTCAATGCAAGTCTTAAAGAAAGCCTGTGTCTATGGAAGCATAGATCAGCGAGAGACCTTCCTGTTGATTCTAGGGTTTATTTTTATGGCTGAAATGGTGATCTTTCTCCTTTGGAAGGTGTGATCCTCTCTGTCCATCTTGGCTGGCTTGCCTTCTGGAGCAAATGCCAGTTGCCAAGGTGGGCGTGATTGTTTCCTTATGAGGCGGCCAGCAACTTTTCAAGTTGGTTTCTTTCCTCCTCAGCATATTACCGTTGGAGTGCCTTGGCTGGCAAGAAATTGGGAAGATCTAGCGCTTTCCTTCTTTGAAGGGTGCCAATTTTGTTAATGTCCTTGTTGGTCTGAGTCGAGATCGTGGAACATCCTTGGAGGATCGTTGTTAGTCTTTTAATGACTGGTGGGCCTAAACGGGTCTGGCCTGTCACTGTTGAAAGGATTCTTAGGGCCCATCGTGCAAAACGCGGACGGTCAATGTTCGAGTTGATCGTCTGCATGTGAGTTGGCCGCCTTTGTGAAGGGTATTTGTCATCAGCCGCTAGATTGGCCATGGGCCTGAGTGAGCCAGGCCAATTATTGTAGAAGAGCCCCTATGGGCTTAATACGCACAAGGAAGACGGTCAACGTTTGGGTTGACCGTTTGTTTGGAAGTTGACTGCCCGACGGTCAACGTGACCGTCCTGGACTTTTCAGCTTTTGGGCCCGTCTTCCAATTGGGTCGTTAGAGTATTGACCGTCGTTTTGGGCCTTTGACTTTTGTGGTGCCAGCCCATTTTTGGTGTACCCATCACTAACCCCCCATACTGGTGGTCAGATTTTTGGTATCCAATATGTTCATGATGGGATGCCTCTTATCGGCTTCTTTGAGAACCTCATGAAGTCGCATGATAAGCGTGAGGGTGAGTTTGGCCGGAACTATTGACCGTCTTGGTTAATTCCAGCGTACCAGAATTGCTGACCGTCCTGATCAATTTCAAAGTACCAGAATTGCTGACCGTGGAGGCCGGAGGAGTCATCCTGGCCCAGCCTGCGGCGAGGGTGGTTTTAAGCGCTGCCTGAGGAGCCAGCTCGCGACGTGCCTGAGGGTTCGCGCGTTTTTATTATAGAGCCGTCGACGAGAGCTGACCCACCAGCAGCTGTTCCCAAAGCAGCCAGGAGAAGGAAGCCTGCCGCGGCTGCTCTAGAGGCTGCAAGGGAGGAGCCCTCTGAGGAACCCGCCGCTGCTGTTGATGATGATGAGTTTTTGGATCGTATTTTGGATAAGGCAGCGGCGTGTTTGGCACGAGAGGATGCTCCTGGCTCACCATTTCCTTGTCCGCCGCCGGCTGGGACACGTCTAGAGCCCAGGCCTAAGAGGCCTGTGAGGAAGACTTACGAGGTATGATTTCTGCGATGGCTTCCTTGTATTTCTTTCTTCCTTGTGTTCGTAACTCACACTTCGCCTTTGTCCTGTGCAGTTAAGAAGGTTGATCTCGACTGTTTCTCGGGAAGTGGAGCAACGAGACCGCATCATTACGGATCGGGAGGCTGAGATAGCCTGGCTGGAGGCCGAGCTGGCTGCCTTAGGAGGGGAGCTCCGCGAGCAAATTGCTGCTCTTGAGGCTACAATGGCTAGCATGGAGGCAGAAAATGCTGAGCTGAAGGCCGAGGTCACTCGCTCGAAGGAGGAGGAGGATCGACTTAAGGCGATCAACAAATGCCTTGCAGATCGAGCCGCCGCCTCAGAGAACGAGTTGGCCACTCGGATGAGCCCTCATGAGATCGGGGGCGCACTGCACGCCCGGCTGTTGGAGGGGCTCAACATTGGGCGACGCGTTGTACGGTTGATCGTTCTTGACTTCCCAGTGGAGTTTATCAACTAGAGAAACCGCGCAGCGCAATATAAGGAAGATTTGAAAGGAGAGCCTCGAGACAGCCACGATGGTCCGCCGCCCCTGTAGCCCTTTGTATTTCTTTTGTGTTTTTGGATCTCATGTAAACTGTAACACCCTTTTTAAGCAATAAAATGGAAATTCTTTTCAATTTGGTGTCCACTGTTTTTATTACTTTTTGTGTTGTGTGAATCATTGCATTGGGCGGCCAACCCGGTTGGCTGGTGACCGTTGCTTGGTGGCCTAAGGAGCTGAGTCCCCAGGCTTGGCAGGTGGTTGCGTTAATCAGCCTTGCGGTGCTGTCAAAGTGGGAATTTGGGCAGTCAGTGTTAGAGAAGGGACGCTTCTCGTTACTGTTTAATCACGCTACCCTTTTGTTGAGAAGGTTACTGCGTGGGGCAGCCAACCTGGCTGGCTGGCTGCCGAAGGAACAAGATCCTTAAGCTGGGCAGGCGGTTGTATTAACCAGCCTGTGGCGCCGTGCAAGTGAAGACTTGGGCTGCCAATGTTAGAGAAGAAAGGTTTCTCTCTTCGACCGTCGTTGATTGACGTTGCTGCTCCCCGAGAGGAGGTCGTCGCTTATGCCATACTTGCCCCCTAAGGTTTTTTGACCGCTATGGACCACTTGGATGACCAATGTTTCAGACCGCTCTTGGGCCACTTGGATGACCAGGGTTTCAGACCGCTCATGGGCCACTTGGATGAACAAGGTTTCAGACCGCTCATGGGCCACCTGGATGACCAAGGTTTCAGACCGCTCAGGGGCCACCTAAATGACTAGGGTTTAAGACCGCTTATGGGCCACCTGGATGACCAGGGTTTCAGACCACTTCTGGGCCACCTAGATGATTAGGGTTTAACGAGACGGTGAAGACCCTCCCGACTTAGGGGCAGTTTAGGTCGGGTAAACCTGCAAGGCAAACGCAACTCATATATGCACACAAAGCCTAGGATTCTATATGCTAAGTAAACTCCTCATTTTACCAAATTAAAACAAGCATGCGAATAAATGCACACAAGTGGGTAAGTGCGTACCTGGGTTCCCTATTGGAAGTATCGCTTGAGGTGGGTTGCGTTCCACGTTCGTGGGACCAACTTTTCGTCCTGATTTCGGAGTTTGTTTGTTCCGTTTTACAGGACGGCGGAGACAAGGAAAGGTCCCTTCCAGTTGGGAGAGAGCTTATTGCGGCTGGCCAGCTTGCCGGTGGCCTCGACGTCCCGCAGGACCAAGTCCCTAATGTCGAACTGTAGGGATTTCACCTTTTTATTGTAGTACCGGGCAACTTGGTATTGGTACGCTGCTGTCCGTATTTTGGCGGCGTCGCGGACTTCCTCTAGCAGGTCTAAATGTTCCCTAATTTTCTGGGAGTTGGTCCGTGGGTCAAAAGACTCCACCCTGAGACTTAGAAGCCCGATTTCGACAGGAATTACTGCTTTAGTCCCGTAACAGAGGCTGAAGGGGGTCTCGCGCGTTGGTTCCTTCGGCGTTGTTCGATAAGACCAGAGGACGGATGGGAGCTCGTCAGCCCAAGAGCCCCCGGCGTCCTCCAGTTTAGTCTTTAACCAGTGGAGTAGCGTACGGTTTGTGACTTCCACCTGCCCGTTGGCCTGGGGATATGCCACCGAAGTGTGGATCAGCCTGATCTCAAGGTTGGTGCAATACTTGGTGAAGCGTTTTCCCGTGAATTGGGTCCTATTGTCGGTTACCACGACCTCTGGGACGCCGAACCTGCAGAAGAAATTCCAATGCATTGTGCTCTGTGATTTTTGCTAGCAGGACTGCCTCGACCCACTTGGTGAAGTAGTCGATGTCCGCGATGATAAACTTCCTCTGTCCCGTGGCAATGGGAAATGGGCCGAGAATATCGAGCCCCCATGCGCGAAGAGCCATGGAGCCTGAAGCGACTTCAGGTCAGCGGACGGCTGGTGGTGAAGGTTACCGTGAAGCTGGCAGCTTTCACACTTCTTCACAAATTCAAGCGCGTCCTTCTTCATTGAAGGCCAATAGTAGCCCTGCCACATAATCTTGAAGGCCAGGTTTTTTCCACCTACGTGTGATCCACAGATCCCGAGGTGAACTTCGCCCAGCACATAGTCGGCGTCCTCGGGAGATAGACAGCGAAGATACGGAGTTGAGTATCCGCGGCGATACAGCCGCTCATCGACTACCGTGTACCAGCCAGCTGTCTTTTTATTCTCTTGGCCTTTTCGGCGTCCTCTGGGAGTGATCCGTCGGCCAAGTATCTAAGGTAGGGCGTCATCCAGTTTTTCATCTCGGAAATCTGCATTGCCTCCTATTTCTCTATGCTGGGAGCGTTCAGGATCTCCCGCATGTCCCTCGAATACTACTCTGGACTTTGGCAGCAGCAGCTCTAGCCAACCGGTCTGCATTCCAATTTTCAGTTCGAGGAACGTGAATCAGGGTCAGTTTGCTGAAACCCTGGATGGCTTCCCTTGCCTTTACCAGGTACCTGGCCAAGGAAGGGTTGTTCGCCTCGAAACCCCCATTGACCTGGTTGACGATTAATTCGGAATCGCTGTGAACCGCCAACCTCTTGGCAGAGCACTCCTTTGCTAATCGCAAGCCAGCTAGCAGGGTTTCGTACTCGGCGACGTTGTTAGTCGCCTGAAAGTCAAGCTTTAGGGAATACTTGATCTCAAATCCATCAGGGGTCGTAAGGACCACCCTTGCTTCGCTGCCACTGTCCGTGGACGATCCGTCCACGTGGAGTGTCCATTCTGGGACCTCGTCGGGCTGTTCTTTGTTTTTTGTGGGCTGTTCCTCGTGAATCGGGGTCGTGGTCTCAACGATGAAGTCAGCCAGAGCCTGCGCCTTTATGGCGGGTCTGGGCCTGAATTCGATATTGATCTCATCCAATTCAATAGCCCACTTCACCAGGCGTCCCAAAACGTCGGGTTTCTGGAGTATGCCTTTCAGCGGCTGGTCAGTAAGGACCACTATGCAGTGTGCCTGAAAGTATGGCATCAATTTTCGTGCTGCAAAGATAAGTGCCAGGGCCATTTTTTCGGCGCGTGGATAGCGCATTTCTGGGCCGGTCAACGTTTTGCTCACATAGTAGACCGGCTGCTGGGTATCGGATTCCTGGCGCACAAGGACGGAGTTGAGGGATACTTCCGATACTGTCAAATAAAGGTATAGCTCCTCCCCGTCCTTGGGTGACGCTAGCAGTGGCGGACTGGCCAGATACTGCTTCAATTCATTGAAGGCGGACTGGCAGTCAGCCGTCCACTGGAATCTGTTGGATTTTGTCCCTCTTAGAGCTTTAAAGAAGGGCTGCTAGTTGTCACCAGACTTCGCGAGGAAGCGGGACAAAGCTGCCAGCCGCCCAGTCAATCGCTGGACGTCTTTGACGTTCCTGGGGGAGCCATATCAGCGATGGCCTTAATCTTTTCTGGCTTTGCCTCGATCCCCCGCTGGGAGACGATGAAACCCAAGAACTTCCCAGAGGCTACCCCGAAGACGCACTTGGCTGGATTCAGCTTCATTTGGTGCTGGCGGAGCACCTCAAATGATTTTTCGAGGTCGCGTATGTGGTCGCCAATGACCCTGTTCTTGACAAGCATGTCGTCGACGTAGACCTCCATGTTGTGACCAATTTGCTTTTCGAACATCTTGTTGACTAGTCGCTGGAAAGTTGCTCCAACGTTTTTTAGTCCGAAGGGTATCACTTTGTAGCAGTAGGTGCTCTGGTCCGTCATGAACAAGGTATGCTCCTCATCTTCCGGACTCATTCGAATCTAGTTGTAACCCGAATAGGCGTCCATGAAGCTGAGCAGGTCATGTCCAGCCGTGGAGTCAACCAGTAAGTCGATCTTTGGTAAGGAAAAACTGTCTTTCGGGCAGGCCTTGTTGATGTCGGTAAAATCGGAGCACATTTGTCATTTTCCGTTGCTCTTTTTAACTAGGACGACATTCGAAAGCCAATCTGGGTACTGGACTTCCCTAATGAACCCAGCGTCTAGTAGCTTTTTCACCTCCTCTCGGATGGCGATCAGCTTTTTGACGGAGTGGTTCCTCCGCTTCACCTGACCGGCTTTCGGTCAGGATCAAGGCCCAGCTTGTGGACCATCACCTCAGTCGAAATCCCAGACATGTCTGCGGGAGTCCATGCGAACAGGTCAGCGTTCTGTTGCAGAAACGTAATCAATTCAGCGCGTAGTGTGCCAGTGAGTGAGCCGCCAATCTGCACACACTTCTCCGGTTCCTCTGGATTTAGTGGGACCAGATTTGTGGCTTCACCGGACTGCGCCTGTTGTAGGGTGGTCTCATCTCGGTGGTCGAGTTCTCCCACCGTGCTAGTACTGCTGCTAGGGGCAATTTGGGACATATAGCATATCCGCCCAATTATTTGGTCGCCTAGCACCTCCCCAACACCGTAGGGTGTTGAAAATTTTACTTTGAGGTGCGGAATCGAGGTAACTGCACCGAATGCCGCCAGGCAAGGTCTGCCCAGTATAGTGTTATATACTGAGGGCAGGTCAACTACTAGAAAGGTTAGCATGCGACTTGCTGTTTTTGGATAGGTGTCCAGGGTGACTTCCAGTTGGATTGTCCCTTGAACGGGCACCGGTTCATTGTCAAGGCCGTATAAAGGTCATTCTGCGAGTTTTAATTGGTTCCTTTTTAATCCTAATTTAAAGAATGCGTCCAAGTAAAGCAAGTCCTTTGAGCTATCATTATCAATAAAGACTCGTTTCAGCTGGTAGTCTGAAGTACTATCTGAAACAACTGCTGAGATTACAAGGGGATCAGCATGGGAGGACATTACATGATTTGAGTCACAATCACTGAAGCTAATAGTATTATCTACTGTGCGCTGAAGTCTGCTGCTCCTTACTATCCGCCGGGCTCTTGGCAAGTCGGGTGGTGACCATGTTAAACACTCCTACCGCAATCCTGTTCCGGGCAGGAGTCTGCTCCTGCCCCTCTTCATCAGCCGCTCCTCAGTTCTGTCTAGGGCCTCTAACAAATTTCGTGAGGTGTCCTCTGTGAATCAGGTCCTCAATTTTCCTCTGCAGTGTCTTATAGTCCTCGGTTAAATGGCCAGCAGAGCGATGAAAGTCACAATACTTTGACTGGTTTTCAGAGTCTTTTTTCAGCGGTTTGGGCCACTTCAGGAATTTTTCTCCACGGATCTGCATGAGGACGTTGGCTCGCGTGTCTGTCAGAGGTGTGAAACTGGTCGGCCCATAATCTCTGCATTCTGGGGGCCCAGTCCTTCGTTGCTTCTGGTGGGCGTGTTCTCCGCCGCTGTATTTTCTCTTCCCTTCACCAGGGAACGGCCGAGGCTGATCCGCCCGCTCGGGACGTTTTGCCTCGTTGGCCTCTTCTGATGCAGCGTAGGCCCTGGTGATGGATTCGGCCTCGCGGAAGGTCTGAGGATTCTTGTGGGTAAGGTGCTTGAAAAAGTCACTGAAAGTAAGCACAGAGATGAAACTGCCCAACTTCATCTCCTCTGTGATCCTGGGGATCCTTCTGGCTTCAGCTACAAAGTGATCTAGGAAATGCCGTGGGTTCTCTCCCGATTTCTGCTTTATATGGGAAAGGTGCCATGACTGTTTCTCTTCCCGTCGGCTCGAAGCGTACTAAGCCAGGAAGAGATCCGTGAGCTCACGGAAACTGCCGACAGTGCCTGAAGGGAGATAGTGAAACCAGATTCTGGTGTCTCCCTTCAAAGTGAGTGGAAAGCAGCGGCACATTGTCGAGTCTTTTAGCCCTTGTAGACTTAGATGGGTGCGGAAGTGATCCACGTGGTCAACCGGATCACTGCCCCCATCGTATAAGTCAATGGACGACATCTTGAACTTTGATGGCAGTGGATGGTTCAGAATCTCCGCAGTGAAAGGAGATCTGTCCAAGTCGATGGCACGCTCGTTATTTTGGAACACGTGGTTCCAGATTTGGTCCACTCGCGGATCGACTCGAGTGGCATTTGCTGATCGTTTGGAGTTGAGGAAATTCTTCAACTCCGTCTTGTCCCCGGCGGGTTCAGCAGCTGGTCGGCTGCTGCCTCCTGTGGATCTGGCAGTCCTGGAGGCTCGCTCCTGGACAATGTGGTGGTCTTCCGCCCGAGAGTATCGAGGATTTCTTCTTTCTGGGATCTCTGTCGGAGACGTACTCCCGGAGCGTTCCATTGGCCTGTTCTGGCCAGGAACGCGGGAGGACGCCGGAGCCGGATTGTTTTCGGCTTTCGTGGGCCTTTTGGAGGGCTTCTTCTTCCTTTGGCCACCCCTTTTGGTGGCAGGAGCTGGAATGGCCGCTGGTGGATTCGCCTGTTATAATTGCTCGTTTTGCGTGCACAGTAATTGGAGCAGACGATTGTTGGCCTGCATCTGCTCCACCAGTTGTTGAAAATAAGGCGGTGGAACCCCGCCCGTGGCCCCGTTGACCAGGACATCAGCAGCATGGTCCTGGTCGGGGTTAGCAGTTTCTCTAGTGGGATCGCTAGCTTGGGCTCTCGTGTTCACCATTGCAGAATCAGAAGGTGACAGAGAGAGTTTGTGCAGATTTTTGTGGTAGGCTTTTGTAAGCGCTTTCCACAGACGGCGCCAATGATGCGTACCTGAATCCGATTTCGAACAGATTCGGATTCTTTTAGATAGTTAGGACCGATTTTGTTCACTGAGTGCGAATCCTGCACACCACTAAAACGAACAAGAGGTCAGCGTTATCGGCGAAAAGTTATCTCACCGAAAATACTCCGACGCTCAAGTCAGTATAATAGTCTTCAAAAGGAAGAAACTGAAAATAGAGGGAGAGAGAGAGTTTGAGTGTTTGACCAAGATGTAAGAGAGACGTGCAGCCTTCTTGAATCTGGGAGGTGGGAAGGTAGTTAACGGCCGTGAGGGCTCGCTTATTGTCTTAGAATTTTTTGGAAAATGCTGGCGGCAGAGAAGGCAGATTTCTCTGAGTACATAATCATCTCTCAGAAAGTGTAGGCAGTTGGAATTGTTCAGGAAAGCGTGTGTCAATGCAAGTCTTGAAGAAAGCCTGTGTCTATGGAAGCATAGATCAGCGAGAGACCTTCCTGTTGATTCTAGGGTTTATTTTTATGGCTGAAATGATGATCTTCCTCCTTTGGAAGGCGTGATCCCCTCTGTCCACATTGGCTGGCTTGCCTTCTGGAGCAAATGCCAGTTGCCAAGGTGGGCGTGATTGTTTCCTTATGAGGCGGCCAGCAACTTTCCAAGTTGGTTTTTTTCTTCCTCAGCATATTACCGTTGAAGTGCCTTGGCTGGCAAGGAATTTGGAAGATCTGGCGCTTTCCTTCTTTGAAGGGTGCCAATCTTATTAATGTCCTTGTTGGTCTGAGTCGAGATCGTGAAACATCATTGGAATATCGTTGTTGGCCTTTTAATAATTGGTGGGCCTAAACGGGCCTAGCCCGTCACTGTTGAAAGGCTTCTTGGGGCCCACCGTGCAAAACACGGACGGTCAATATTCGAGTTGACCGTCTGCATGCGAGTTGGCCGCCCTTATAAAGGGTATCCGTCGTCAGCTGCCAGATGGGTCATGGGCCTGAGTAAGCCAGTCCCATTATTGTAGAAGAGCCCCTTTGGGCTTAATACGCACAAGGCAGACGGTCAACGTTTGGGTTGACCGTCTGTTTGAAAGTTGGCCGCTCGACGTTAGCGCCAGCGTTGACCGTCCTGGACTTTTCAGCTTTTAGGCCCGTCTTCCAATTGGGCCGTTAGAGTATTAACCGTCGTCTTGAGCCTTTGACTTTTGTGGGGCCAGCCTATTTTTGGTGTACCCATCAAATATGATTAGTATAATTT
>JAODPA010068800.1:0-10082 GCA_025585075.1 Nepenthes mirabilis | reverse complement strand
GAAAACCCGCGCTCTCGGAACTCTACTCTTGTCCTTGGCCTTCGCAGCTAAAAGTGTACACATAAAAAATCAATTCAAATTTCTTTCTACGTCTCTCTCTGCTTCCAGACATCGATTGTCGAGCTGCAATGTCCGCTGGAAAAGGTGTCAGCAAGAAGCTATCAGAAACTGATGCTCCGAAGTCCGATAAGCGAAAGCGAGACGAAGATGACTTCTTCGCTGATCTATCAGAGTCAGCATTTTCAGAAAATCCTCTCAATTGAAAATATGTTACGGTTTTATATTCGCCTGTAGGCTGTGCTTGAAAATATTCACATTCGTCTTTGATCTTGGGCTAAAATGAATGACAATGGCTCAATTTTTTGGTGAATTCGCAGTGATATGAAGGAGTTACTCTTTGCTAATCTTTCGGAGTCAGCAATTTTCAGAATCTATTTTCAATTTTTCAGATACTAACAAATACTATTCCAAACGTTTCTCCACTACTTGTGCATTCTCATGTTAAAAAAATAGATACAAAAGACAGGCTCTCTTTTCTTTGAAAATCTGTGATTGAAACGAATGCTATTGGTATGGTGATTTTGCAGTGATATTAAAGGAATTATGTCTGCACTACATCACATCAGAGAGAAATCGCAGAAGGATGGAAAGAAAAAGAACGAAGAAACTATCTCAAGGTAAGTTTATAGTTGAGAGGGAGAAAAGTGTTACATCCTCTGATTATGTAAAGAATCTAATTGCTTTGTTGTTTTGTTCGTATCTTCAAATCAGTATGGTCTCAATTTTTGTTAATATTGATCATGATCATTTCTTTGTAAACTATTCTTCGTTCAATTGATGAGATAGTAGGAATCTTTGAGAAATTAGAGAATCTGAATTGCTTTAACATTTTCCGTGTCTTTCAATCAGTAATTAAGTTGATTTAGCTACAATTAATCTTTATGATTTCTTCATAGTTGATGCAATTATATCCAGATAAAATTTACTCCTCCCTTTTATATAAGCGAAAAATATTATATTTGAAACAGTAGTTAACTTTTGTTAGCTGTCATTTTTTATGAATTTGTATAAGGTGTCTTCATTCAGTTGATGAAGAGTTGGATTCTGTGATAAGGTTAAGGAATCTAAATTCATTTTGCAGTTTCCTTGTATACCAAATTTTGTGAATTGAGCTCATATTAATCTTTATTTTTTTTTGTTTTGTAATTTTGGCATAATTTGATTGACAAAAAATGCATCCGATTGATTTATCAATTAGTATAATTCTGATTGCTCTTTGCATAAATTCAGAGATCCATAAAATAAGGATGCAATTATTAAGCTATTGAATGTGCAGTTTAGTCATTTGGAATTTACCATTCAAAATTGCTTTTAGCAGCTGCGTTAAAAATCACACGGTAACAGCTCCTTTATCGATTTGAAAAGTCATTTGTTGCTAAACACTGGTTATTGATAGTGTGGCTGCAGAGATCAGGTCTATGTTCGATGAGTTAAAGACCAAGATAGAGAAGGACAGGTTGGAAATCTGTCTCTCTGCTCCTTCAAACAACTTGTTATTGATGCTTGTTTTTTATACTATCTTATGATGCGTATTCACCATATGTCAGACACGCTTTTGCAAAAGCACTTTCAAAGAGCTCAAAAGAGGTAGATGAAAGTCAACTTCATACCTGAGGCTCTTGTCTTGGATAACTGTGGAACTAAAGATTAAGGAATCCAACTTGTGCGTGTTTGCAGTGTGAAAGTACCATCAAGGAGGAGATAAACACGTTCCAAGCAAACTATGAGAAATTTGCCAAAGAGAAAGCAGCACATCTGCAAGCATTAAAAGGTTCTCTGTGACTAAAAACTGCCTGGCAAATTTTGTTTTGTCTAGTAGTTGAGCGGCTGCCAAAATGATTTAAACAGAGTTCCTTGCAGTTATATATATTGGCTGCCTTCTTGTTGAAAAATTGCCAACTTAAGACTTTCAGCTTTGATGTTTATGTTTAGGTATTTTTCTTTATCTGGCATTGGTAAGTCTTAAATCTTTTAGAATGGAGAACATCCTTGGAGAAATGCATTATAGGACGGATATTGTAAACTATTTTCTTGTAAGGAATTCTTCAGGACATATTATGTTGGGAGGTCACTCCCATGTAAAAGTCCTAATAATCGGAGGACTTAAATGGAGCTTATGGCTTGTGAAGTAAATAAGCAGAATGAATTCCGGTCAACTTTGTTGACTGGAAATAATTGGATGGGCAATAATGTCTGGTCAATATGTTGACTGGCGGGTAGTATAAGCTGCCCTGTATTGTTGAAAGATCCCTAAAGGACTGCAGACCGATCTCCTAAGAGATTGGCGGTCTTGTGGAAAGGACGGTCAACGGGCGTTGATCGGTCTTGTGAAGACCGCGGGCGTTGGAATGTTGTCCGTCTGTCAGAAAATCCTGAATGGTGCCAGCTCAGAAGATCTTCTGAGCATATGTAATCTCAAACGGTTATGTAGGAACCATTTTTATACAGAGCATATTTATATTATTGGCAAGGATAGATTTTGTAGGGGAATAAAGAATATTTCTCAAATTTGCTGAATGTTGGCGTCTGTTATTTTAAGAGTGTGTGAAGGTGAAAAATTAGAGAGAGTTAAAAGACAGGGAAGAAAGAGAGTTGTGAGCAAAAACGAAGTGTGTTTTTGTATTACTTGTGCTCTGTTCTTCAGTCTTCTTTCTCTTGTGCCAGTGTAATTGTGAGCTATTATTCCTAGCCTCACACATAGTGAAATCGGTTCGTAGACGAATGTCCCGTGGTTTTTTCCTTACTTGATAAGAGTTTTTCACGTAAAAATTCGCGTATTCTTCTTCTTCTTCTTCATTCCTTTACTGTGTCTGTTTGTGTGTAGAGTTCGACGTCCTGCTGTCTGCCCGATCACGTCTCTTTTGAGACAACAAGTGGTATCAGAGACAGGTTCAGAATTTCGTTTAAATGGCATCGTCATCTTCAAAGAATTTGCCGTTCAGCATGGAGCAGTTTAACGGGTAGAGTAATTTCATTTTCTGGTAAGAGAGGGTGAATAATATTCTGACTAGAGAATGAACAATAAAAACGCTGAAGAAGAAGGAAGAGAAGTCGGAAAGTTTGTCCGAGGAGGAGTGGCAAGATAAAAGAGATTTTGCCAATTACACTATTAAATTATACCTGGTGGACAACATGCTCCAGGAAGTCCTTGGCTTTACTGATCCGGCAAATGTCTTGGAGAAGTTGGAGAGCTGATATAAATCCAAGTCCCTGACAACCAGGCTGCACGTGAAAAAGTAGTTCTATGGCTTGCGGTTGTTGGAAGGAGGGAGTTTTGAAAAATACTTAGACGAGTTTAACTGGATTGTGACACAGATGGCGGCTCTTGAAGAGAAGATTCAGGAGGAGGACAAGGGATTGGTTTTGCTGGCGTCTTTGCCAGCTTCTTATGATCATATTGTCACCACACTGCTGTTTGGAAAAGACACTCTCAAATTGGACGAGGTTATTGCTTTCTTACTTATGAATGAGTCAAGGCGGTCACAAGGGGTTTCAATGTCCTCGCATTCTGAGGTACTTGTGATCGAGTATAAAGGAAGGAACAGAGGATGCAGATAGAAGCCTGGAAAGAATGGCCGCAGTAAATTCCAGTCAAAGTATTAAAACCTTGAATGCCATTATTGTGGCAAAAAGGGTCACATCAAGAAGTAATACATCAAGTGGAAGCGTGAGAACGCAGAGAAAGAGAAAGAAGAAAAAGGACGAGGTGAAGAGAAGTCCTCGGTCTCAGTAGTCACAGAAGGCGATCTTTTCTTGACATTTGAAGAGAACGTAGTAAGCTTGACGAACGAGGAGTCAAGTTGGGTGATTGACTCTGGTGTCTCCTTGCATGTCACGTCTAGAAAAGGATCGTTCGCATCCTATACCCCAAGAGATTTTGGAGTGATAAGAATGGGTAATGAAGGAACATCCCAAATTATTGGTAGAGGTGATGTTGTGTTGGTCACCAATAATGGGACGAAGCTGATGTTAAAGGATATTTGACCTATTCATGAGATCCGACTTAATATCATTTCAGTTAGTTGGCTGGATGATGAAGGTTATTATAATACTTTCTACGAAGGTGAGTGAAAATTGACGAAAGGGTTTCTTGTTGTGGCAAGAGGAAAAAAGTAGTCCGGCCTATACATAATGAATGCGTTCGCAACGACCGGAGATGTGAATGCTGCAATCAATAAGGAATCCAAAAACTTGTGGCATCGAAGGTTGAGCCACATGAGCAAACGTGGACTATCTCATTTGGTTAGGAAGGGTCTTATTCCGGGAATGAAGGAGGACGGATTGAGGACATGTCATCACTGCTTAGCAGGCAGGCAAAGAAGAGTCTCATTTCATTGAGACTCGTCCGCTCCAAAGGCAGAATTGCTCGATCTTGTACACACAGATGTGTGTGGACCTTTCAGGGAGAAGCCGTTTGGTGGAGTTCAGTATTTTGTTTTTTTCATTGACGATTGTTTCAGAAAATTGTGGGTTTACCCACTGAAAACCAAGGACCAAATTCTCGATATATTTGAGTAATTTCATGCTCTTGTTAAGCATCAGATGGGGAAGAAACTGAAGGTCGTTCGAAGTGATAATGGCGGTGAGTACATAGGGCCTTTTGATGCCTATTACTGGTTACATGGTATTAAATATCAAAAGACGCCACCAAAGATGCCACAGTTGAATAGAGTGGCCGAGCGGATGAACCGCACACTTCTGGAGAAAGTACGGTGCATACTTTCTGGAGCTAAACTTCCCGCACACTTTTGGGCCGAAGCACTGAAGACGGCAGCCTACGTCATAAATAGGTTGCCTAGTAAACCCTTGAAGGGTGAAGTGCTGAAGAAGATTTGGTCGAATAAGGAGCCATCCTATGATTATCTACGGGTGTTTGGTTGTAAAGCTTTTGTTTATGTTCCAAAGGATGAAATGGTCAAATTAGAGCCAAAGACGATGCAGTGCGTCTTTCTGGGTTATAAGAAAGATGAGTTGGGTTATAGATTTTATGATCCAATTGAGAGAAGGCTTGTCCGATCAAGGGACGTGACTTTCGTTAAGAATGAAATGATAAAGGATATCAGCAGGAAGACCAACTCTGATATTGTTTGAACGGACAAAGTGAGTATTGAAATTATCCGTCCGGTATCCCTGGAGGATGAGAACAATGGTCCTGAAGTGGCCGAGGAGAATGGTGAGACGGTCTTGGCACCTGATGAAGACCAGGATGAAGTTATTTCTCAACTGGCCAAAAATGTTCTTGTCAGACGATCCTCACGAAACAGACGGTCGCCCGTCCGTTTGTCACCTAGTGAGTATGTTGTGCTCACTGAGACCAGAGAGCCTAAGACTTATGAAGAGGTTGTGGAGGACGAGAGTAAGGAGAAATGGCTGGAAGCTATGAAGAATAAAATGTGTTCTCTCCATGAAAATCATACATTTGATTTAGCTAAACTTCCTAAGGGGAAGAGAGCTCTAAAGCACAAGTGGGTCTTTCGATTGAAGACGTCCGAGGACACTATGCAGCCGAGATACAAGGCACGGTTAGTGGTAAAAGGTTTTAGTCAACAAAAGGGAGTTGATTTTGATGAGATTTTTGCTCCAATGGTGAAGATGTCTTCCATTAAGGTTGTATTGGGATTGGCAGCCACTTAGAATCTAGAAGTGGAGCAGATAGATGTCCGAACAGCCTTCCTCCATGGTGAACTAGAAGAAGAAATTTACATGAAACAGTTGGAATGGTTCAAGGTTAAGGGGAAGGAGCGACTCGTCTGTCGTCTAAGAAAGAGTCTGTATGGGTTGTAACAAGCTTCAATACAGTGGTACAAGAAGTTCGAGTCGGTCATGATCAGTCAAGGGTACTAGCGGACTACTTGTGATCACTGTGTATTCACACAGGTTTTTCGAATATGATTTTGTTATGCTTCTTTTGTACGTGGATGACATGTTAATTGTTGGACGGAATGGTGCTCGAATAAAGAAGATGAAGGAACAACTTGGACGGTCTTTTGCCATGAAAGACCTCGGACCGGCAAAATAGATCATTGACGTCAAAATTATTCGCGATCGGGAGGCAAGGAGACTATGGTTGTCCCAGGAAAGTTACATTGAGAAGGTATTCTAACACTTCGATATGGACAAGTCCAAGCCTATTAGCACTCCACTAGCAAATCACTACAAGTTGAGCAGTCATCAGTGTCCGTCCTCAGACGAAGAGAAGACATACATGAGAGGTGTTCCCAATTCCTCAGTTGTGGGAAGCCTGATGTATGTCTTGGTATGCACAAGGCCAGACATAGCACATGTTATAGGTACGTATAGTCAGCCGTTTTCCATCCAACTCAGGAAAGGAGTACTGGTCCGTGGTTAAGTGGATCATGAGATACATCCGAGGAACTTCCAAGAAGTGCTTGTGTCTTGGAAGCGACGAGCCTCAACTGGTGGGCTACTCGGATGCTGATATGGCGGGAGACATTGATAGTCGCATGTCCACTGCAGGATACTAAGTAAAGTTTACTGGAGGTGCAGTTTTCTGTCAGTCCAAGTTGCAGAAGTGCATCGCGCTTTCTACTACAGAGGCTGAGTACATTGTCGTGAAAGAAACTTGTAAAGAGATGTTGTGGATGAAAAAGTTCATTCCGGAATTGGACCTCAGACAAGAAAAGTATGCAATACTTTGTGATAGTCAGAGTGTTATACATCTCTGCAAGAACTCATCATTTCATTCCAGATCGAAATATATCGATGTTCGATATTATTGGGTGATGGATGTGCTTGAAGTCGGTCTATTGTCACTAGAGAAGATTGGCACTGAAGAGAATGAGGCGGACATGATGACCAAAATTCTACCGAAACGGAAGAATGAAGCTTGTTGTAAGCTGGCTGGGCTAATGGACTTGACTTTCCTACAGTCGTGAGGGGAAGTTTGTTGGGAGGTCACTCCCATGTAAAAATCCTAATGACCGGAGGACTCAGATGGAGCTTATGGCCTGTGAAGTGAATAAGCAGAAGGAATTCCGATCAATAAAGTTGACCAAAAATAATTTGACGGACAACAATGTCTGGTCAATATGTTGACCGGTGGGTAGCATAAGCTGCCATGCATTGTTGAAAGATCCCTGAAGGACTGCAGACCGATCTCTTAAGGGATTGGCGGTCTTGTGGAAAGGATGGTTAACGGGCGTTGACCGGTCTTGTGAAGACCGCGGGTGTTGGAATGTTGTCCGTCTATCAGGAAATCCAGAATGGTGCTAGCTCATAAGATATTCTGAGCGTATGTAATCTCAGACAGTTATGTAGGAACCGTTTTTGTACAGAGAATATTCATATTATTGGTAAGGACATATTTTGTCGGGGAATAAAGAATATTCCTCAGATTTGCTGAATATTGGCATCTGTTTTTTTAAGAGTGTGTGAATGTGAAAAATTAGAGAGAGTTAAAAGACAGGGAAGAAAAGAGAGTTGTGAGCAAAAATGAAGTGTATTTTTGTATTATTTGTACTCTATTCTTCAATCTTCTTTCTCTTGTACTAGTGTAATTGTGGGATATTATTCCCAGCCTCACACATGGTGAAATCGGTTCATGGACAAATGTCCCGTTGTTTTTGCCTTGTTTGATAAGGGTTTTCTACGTAAAAATTCGCGTATTCTTTTTCTTCTTTTTCATTCCTTTACTGTGTTTGTTTGTGTGTGGAGTTCGACGTCCTGCTGTCCACCCGATCACGTTTCTTTTGAGACAACATATTATTCTCAGGGTGAGCATTATTGCATCTCACTGGTTTGGACTAGAACGATACCATCAACTGAATTGGGTTGTGTAGGCCTGCATCAAGATTTCATACCGTCAAATTCATCTGATCGCGGCATACTTTATCTAGCTTGTGCTAATTTATCAGATGCTCACATGATTGATATTTTATCTCCAAATTGAATTTCTAGGTCTTTAGTACCCTGAACGTGGAGCAATCTTTTATACTAACACTGTTTAGTCGTTTCTCTGACAGATACCATTTCAAAATATGAAGAAGAGAAGGAAAGGCTACTTAGTCGATATGAACAACAAAGTGAGCAACATGACACCCTTCTCATATGCCATGATTGCGTCTGACAAAAATTGTCTGGGATAACTTCAGGAAAGAGAGAAAGGAGCATGATATTAGAGAAAGAGAAGGCATGCGCAGATAAAATTGCGGATTTGGAGCAATCACTGAAGAAGAAGAAACAGGTTTTAGTCTTCGTGTTGTTGCGATTGCCTCTCAATCTCCCTCGATCAATTTGTTGCTGTAACGATCTTTCTTAGTGGTGGCACAGGATGACAAAACTTTCAGCATGCTGCGAAAAACATTAGGCTCGTTTCTGGAAAATGCATCAGACGAAGACTTTCCACCTGATGATTGAGTTTACTGCTTCAGACCACCTACATCTTTATTAATGCAGGGAAGAGAACCGATTTGATTCCACGGTATTTCAATAGGAATTCTGTTTCATCTCTCCTACTTTCTCTAGATAAATAGCTAGATGTGCGGATTTACTATACCCACTGCTCAACTTCCATTTGAGCTCTAACGTGTCCTAAATGGACCGATTCCCATTCACTCTGTAATCATACCAAAGTAACCTGTTGAACTATTCTAGTGCGTGCATGGTGATTGGTTGGATGGAATAATTATACTTTGTTTGGAACTTATATTCCCTTTCTGCTTTGATTTTTATGTGAAGAAGTAGTGATATTCTCAGTGTTTGTGGCGAATAAAGTGGCAGCGTTGGAGACTGTTGAGGCGGTGGTGGTGCTGGTTGTCCGCCTGTCAAACCATGAAGAAGGGATTTCAACCACTTGCACACACTGGGAACTCAATATTTGGTGAGTTTCTGATTGTTTTTTTTTTCCCTTTTTGGAAATAAGTAATCTTGGTGAAATAACTTCCACCATAGAATGAAGATTCGAACTATTGAAATAGAAAGTGATAAACATTGCAAATTTATGAGGCCCGTGGCTAGTAAATGATCAATCAATCTATGGGTGGTTTGGTTGGATTGAATACATAGAGATAAATATTAGGAAAATATTTTTGATGGGTATACCATAATATGGGCTAGCCCACGCTCAAAGAAGGCCCAAATGGCCTACTGAACGGTCAACTCAAATAACGGCCCAACAAGAGGTGAATACCCAAATCCTGAAAGGCCCAAGACGGCATTGGCTGTCGAGGCATCAGCAGGCGGCTAACTCGCGTACAAACGGTCAACTCGAGCGTTGACTGGATGTACTGTAGCAGCAGGCCCAAAAAGGCGTTAAACCTGCCACGGCCCAAGCCGAAATTGGCAGGCGGACTCATGCACGAAAAGCAACGATCTTTTCATGATCACCTGCTTTCCTAAAAGCTGATCTTCTCCAAAAAGGTGGCAATGAAGTCAGCGCCACCGTTGGAGTCAAAACAGTTATAAAGAGATGAGATGATTTGAATATCCGTTATACTGTTCAACAGGAAAAGGATTAATTAAATCACGACTGTCAAGCCCATCAACTTAGAGAAGGTCGCCATTGCTAATCCAGAAGAACACGCCACCTTGCCCAGAGAAGGTGACTCTCCTGCTATCCATATAAGCTTGAGGTCTTCGTTCTGGAAGACACATGCTCACGAACGTACACGCATACTCACACAGAAATAGAAGCTCTCGTACTCACTCTAACTTGTCTTCTTGAGAATTTTCAGAATAAGTTTCCTGAAAAACTTCCTACAGTCTCACCCACGAACGCTTACAGAGCTTAAATAGAAACTCATCTTCTCTTTTTCTCTACACAAGCGTTCATCCTCCAATCCCACCAAAGGCCTCCATATTTCAGGAGACCTTTCCGGCTTTTTGAGAATCGTTTCTTAAAGTTACCATGCTTTCAAGACGCTGCTTCCACACGCTCTGTGAGCAGGAAATGAGTACTCATATTCTCAACGGGCCAACGCTCCTGATCATCCTACTCTCTCTCTCCCCTTTACTTATCAGTTTACCTTCCTTACTTCGAAGTCTTTTTACTGACTTGAGCGTCG
>JAODPA010068799.1:0-10083 GCA_025585075.1 Nepenthes mirabilis | reverse complement strand
ATTTAAAAATAAACGGCTCAAGCTTTTTTTTTTTTTTTTTTAACTCTTGTAGATGAGACAAGTGGCAAACTAAATCAAGCATTTGACATTAGCACAAAGCTTCTTATTTCTCCAAGAACAATGCCATGTCCCTGGCACAAAGAAGATTACAATGGGAAAACCAATTAATCCAATACACAGAGTTAAAAATACAGACTGAATGTATGAAGACAGAATTCTACAACCTTTTTTACTTAAAAGATAATAATACAAAATAGTTTCCCCCAATAAGGCAATAACCCCATTTTACCAAGAATAAAGCGCGAGATGGGTCCTATATTCATATTTTTCAGTATTTTTTTTTTTTTACTAAGCCGTTGCTGCTGCGTGTTGCCGATACATGTGGAAAACCTGTGCCTGCCATGGCAGAAACTTCAAGACCATTGATAAGCAGTGCCATGCTCCATGGTTCCTGTAATTGAAAGTTTGAACAAAAGAAAAACTGTTGCCTAATGCTTCTTGTGATGATTACTTCACTTGCTTCTTTTCTTGGCTTCACTGTACAGGACCACCCCAATACAAGTGAGGGAATAACCAAGCATTCCGGTGACGGAGACCGGATTACGAAATATCAAAATTGAGACCACTACAGCAACAGCCCCTTTTGCATTTCCCAGAACCTAAAACAAGTCAGAGAAATATCCTCCTTATTTGCACACACAACTCACATGTTGTCAACAGAGTGAACATAGCAATAGAGGAAAATAATAGCAAGAGCCAGAATGGGAGAGCTGGTAGAGTTCTGCATTTTAGAATCCTTCTATACTCCAATCGGCTAGGATTAAAAGATAAGTCCAACACAATTAAATATGCTGTCATAATTTTAGTCGTCCAAGTTATTACAATGAAATATTTACCATTGAGAGAATGAGAGATGATAAACAAGAGGAGGACACTATCATAACTCGCAGTACTGAATCAGTTGAGATGCCAGTATTGTATATTATCAGATAAGTTTTCTTTTCCTCCATTTTTATGAGGGATATGACACAGTAAATTGCTATTGACTTGTGTTTAAGCAACAATACAAAATAAAACTAGATGAACTACTATATAATCTTTAGGAGAAAAAAAGACCAAGGAAGCAAATGGCAGTTGCCTGCATAATGTGTTTCCTACAATCATCCATGAAGGGTTGCATTTAGATGGGCATTCAGAGTTCTTCAGAGGCAAAAAATGTGGTGTACTCAAAATTGTTTCTTCAGGTCCCACATGAAATGAAAACCAAAAAAAACAAAAAAACAAAAAAAAAGAATTCTCAGCAGCCTTCTATTTGTACTATTTAAAAAAAATTCAAAAAAGTAATTCCAATTCTAGGATTTGGACCAAGAAAAGATAGCTGTTCTTTTAATGTGTTCAGTACCTGCAAGATTACTAACAGTGTCATTTTTTAATAATGTTAACAAATTCCAAAATCTATTTGTCGCCCAATAGCGACAACTATCTTATTGTTTGATACCACAACAGCCCTTTGTTTTGGTACGGGAGCAAAATTACCCACTGATAAACCATGTGTAAGTACTACAAAGATTGAACGTGGCCATATTGATCAACATCAGAAAGCATTTCCAGAGAAGGCCTCAAAGAGAAGTTCATTTCTTCTGTAAAGCCATGATTGTGGAGCTATGCTCCTATGTAGCACGTGAAAAAAGAGACACTGAAACTATTTATCTAAAGACCAAATTCAAGACAAAAATGAAAAAATGATTCACAAATAACAAACTAGAAACCAAAAAACAAATGCTTAGACAGTAGATCAAGCAGCTGTGAGAATTAGGCTGTGACCACCTAAATCACATTTCTTCTTGTTAAAATTGTGGCACTTATTCAATTCCATGTGGCATGACAATAAACCAATCGTATCTTCCCACTCGCTCTCTACGTGGGCCACATAGAATCCATTGATCAATATCACATAGCAAGAGAAGGCATACAATCAAATACTGCATTCAAATTCCACTGACAGAAATGGCAGAAAGTGCAGTTACATGTAATCATAATCTCTTTTACTTTTGTTTGTTAAGTGGACGTGTGTTGTGTCAAATACAAAATGCCAATTTGTTAATTTGTTAATAATATTGGAAAATTAAAACAATGTCACATTTTCGCAGACAGCAGGCTTCATTTTTTGCTTTTTAATTAACTAGAGTGGTCTATAGTAACTTATATCCTCCATTCATGGGCATCTATCACACTAACAACAGTGGAGGAAACATTTTTGAATAGAAGTTTTGGTCCGGTAAGCAAAAAGCAACTACACCCAGAAAATCAAAAACAAAAAAGAAAAGGCAACAAGCAATTTCAGCTCTTATGAGGGCAACAGAGGCAGAAGGGTACAAGAGTTCTCAACGTTTCAAAGAAACACAAAGATGATGAGAATGTATATGCAAATAGCTTTCCAGAAAGATGGGAAAAGATTATTCAAGGTTGATATGCAGCCAGCTTGTGAGCTTATGAATATTCTAAATCATCAAACTGAGAGGATCAGGAAGACAAGACCAAGGAAGGAGTGCTTTAAGAAAGGCACAGAAAAGTACGAGGCTAAGAGATAAGATACAAGGTCAACAGAGAAGACATGAGACGGCCCTGCATATTTCATACACAATTTTGAATGTATATCCCTCATTTTAACAAGCCACTAAAATCTATCTTCCCTCCCATGATGCCCTCCCGTAACCCCAAAACTTCTTGATGGGAGAACAATCTTGACCACCATCAATCACAAAAATATGATTATAGAATCACTTAATATGATAAATATAGACATTCCACAGATTACTCTATATATTGTCAATTTTGCTGTAATCAAAGTAATCACATCTCACACAATGGTAAGGTAATGTAGTTTGACATAGATAGGGAAGAAACAAGCTACAAGTGCCGGGGAGAGAAAGCAATCCATGTCAGATTCTATAGCAATCACTACATGGATTTCTTATTTTGAGCAATGTTATTTGTCCCACCCAATTTTACAACCCTTATCCAAACTTCATTTTTTTCTGGAAAAAAAATTGAACTTACATTCATCTTATTCAACAAATTTGAAACAACATTTGTAAAAAGCAAAATAAAACAAATAAATGTTTTAACCTTAATTTTAAAAAACAAATTCAACATAAAATTTGTGTCTTGAAATTAAAGTAGGAAAATGTATATTTTTTTTTCCGCTTTGACTTTTACATATATTGTTCCAAATTTGTTAAATTAAAATAGAAGATTAATTTTCAAAAAAAAAACCTTGGACAATGGTAGCACAATTGGATGGGAAAAAAAAAAGTATTTCCCTCTTATTTTTTAGTCCAAAAGCTTACTGCAATTTTTTTCCTTTTAAAATTTGAGTATTATTTTAATATTTTGCCATGCTAAGGATCAGGAGATAACATTTTCCTTTGGTTACCTATGCAGCACTTGCCAAGCACACCGGTGTGATGTACACAAGTCAGGTTTTTCATGATATTCTCACCCCAAAATGTGTAGAGTTACAAAACTTTTGAAAAAAAAAAAAAAAAAAACTCTTCACTATAGAAATTAAATACAAGACTATAGAACACCTTTAAAACACTCACCTATAAGCTTTCCCCATAAGCTTATACTTTGAAATTACTTAGTTAGTTACCTATTAAACACTCACCTATAAACTAAATACCTATTACTTAGTTACTACTCATCTACCCTTTGAAATATCACTGCCCTTATACTTTGAAATTTCGTAGTCCTTTCACTTTAAAATCTCGCTATCCCAAATACAGGTTACATAATTGCTACTCATCTGCCCTTTGTAATCTCGCCGCCCTTTCATTAATATAGTTTCTTAAATTATTTTCCTTACTATTACTACATACTAAATACTAAAAAATTAATTCACCGCTTAGTTTTAGTTATTCCAAATATTTAACCAAACATGGTAATAGCAATTATCAATTCTATTTCTACTTTATTCCATTCCCAGATAATAATTATTCTATTCCTAACATATTCTATACCAACAACCATACATGTTGTAATTGCTTTTCTTTTATTGAATTAATTCCCACTAGAACTAACTTGACTAGACAAATATACCTACCAATTTGACAAAAATCCAAGGTATTTTATTATTATCAATTTAGAAAATGGAAATAATACTAATAAATTGTTAGAGGATTTGGGATCTGATACATTTTAGGCATTTTATGATTTCTACGTTATGCACGTCGTGGAGCCCCTTAATCAATTTCTTCAATGTTGTGATTAAATTTGTTAGGGAAGGGGAATGTTAAAATCTATATGAACCTCAAAGCGGCCAAAAACACTAAGGCATCAGGAAACAAGATATCCACCTAAGCTTGCAATTGCTAGCATGTGACCATTTTGAGGGAAATTCAAATTGGAAGATTAATTGCACTGCAAAATTCAAAAAATTACCACACTTGATTTTAAGTAATAAAGCATAACAGACTCAAATGAAAAGAGTAGCCTAAGTAATAGGCTCAAAAAATAATTGTTGACTGATTTCACAAGGGTGCCCCTTCTCCCTCTTCTCCTTTTGCCCTTCTTTGAAGAGATAGGTTACAGTTACGGTATCCAAGAAGGACGATTCACAGTGTGTATGCTATTTTCCACTCGTCCTTGATTCCCTGAAGTGTCAATAACATGCACACCATTTTATGCTTCATCCTTTTCAAGATCAGCATAATAGTAGGATAAACTGAATGTTAGAAAAATGTGGCTCCAAATAATGGCAAAAGGGACACTTGATCGTAGGAAAATACATTTTCATCCACCATCAATAAACAGTTACTATGTTTATTCGTTTTAACCTTCCACATTTAATACATGTTTCCGGGGAAACTTCAAATAACAACAAGACACTGTTGCACCATGCCACAATAATGCCAAAGCTGCAGAAGCTTCAGAAGCATGACCTTGAAAGCCTTTCGAAAAACTAGGGATTCAACAACCGAGCAAAGATATTTCCACCAGCAAGTTCAAGACAACTGTGGCTGAGCTTCTCAAAAAGCTCAAAAAACTAATTCCAGTTTTAAGCACCCTTCCAGATTTCTCCACATTATGACCAAGTCTCATGGTTGTGGTGCCTCACCCTTTGATGATTAAATATCATTGAGCTGGGTGCTATGGAAGGGATAATACCCACGAACAAAAGTTTCAGGTTCCTGTTCTCCTTTCAATTTCTACATCTAATTTAGACAAGGCCAAAACTCCAACATGGGCTTAGGAGCTTCATTCTTATACAGGATAAGCCATAATAGTTCATCAAGTACCACCAAAAGTCAAATGCATAGGTGGCAAAATAATACATAAAACGCATATAAGAACAAAAGCAATTTAGCACTAAAAATCAAAACATGTCCAACAAGGTTCAGGCAGGGTTAGTTTCAAATTGTCATGGTAGTCATTGAACATAACTGAGACACTGACTCTCGGTTAGTGAAGATTGTAGTATGTTGGGGACAGGTTTGTTTTAAATATGTGCCAAGAATGTTGATAATAATGTTACTATTATAAGGTGTTTAATAGGAAATAGAAAAACTATGATGTAATAGAAGAATGATAATATCAAGAGCCTTTTCTATTGCTGTCATTTGCTTATACAAACTCAGAATCAAATGGTATACATTATGTACTTATACAAATAAGGATGATGCATCCTTATATTTATTGTTTATTTGTTTAGAACATTAAAAGTGTTCCAATTGGCTAGTGTTCCATAATTTGGAACATAGTGTAATTTCTAGTGTTTTTCTTACTAAAGCACAAGAAACATGTAAAATTATGAAAATGCTAGGTTTTATGGATAATATCAGGTGCTAGCGTCTCACAGCAAATCCAATCCAAACCCCAATGATTTATCCATGTTATGCCTGTCATTAGTGTTGGCAACTTTCGTGACATTGATTTGTATCTTGAGTCTATCATTTTATTATCTAGATATATGTTTTAAGATCACATTTGATTAAAAGTAAATGAGTTTTTAGCACTATCAATGGCTCACACAAAGCTGGTCAGTAGGTTTGCACAACTACAAGCTCGACAAAACTGCAGAGCTGTTCTACTTGTATTACTAGGTTATTTAACATGAGTCTACAAGCTATCGGGACTATGTACCAAACCCGCAAGAAGCCTACGAGATACGCACTTATGCTAAACGTGTCCAAAGACAAACCACAAATGGTCTGCGAAATAATGGCTTAAGTTACAGAGTTCCAGATTTGGACCATAAGTCATTGGCGCATCAAAAGCTCAAGCGGACTGCCTAGTACCTGCTTTGCGCACCATTTTAGTTTGAGTAAAAATATAGTTTTCTCCCACTACCCTCTCCATTCAACAGCTTTGACCGGAAGTTTTCACTATATTTCTATATAACCAAAACAGCCTTTTGATGAAAGGTAGTGAGGAAGACAAGTGTGAGGGTGTAAAACTCGAGTGAGTCTTCTTTGAGCAACCATGAGTGAAATTGTGAGATTTGAGAAAACCACCAATTTTCTTGAAAGATTTTTCTTTTTGGTTTAAGATGAGTGCTTTGTTATTTTGAAATCCCTCACTTGATCTTAAACTAAACATTTAAATTTATTAGCCTACAATCTACCAAGTTCCAGTGTATAACTCGTGTGCAGATTTGAAATATGCATTGGCTGGAGAAATTCATTCAACCATAAACCCACTTAAAGAAGATAGAAGGTATCTAAATAGTTACAGATTTGAGAATCTAAGGAGGGCCTTCATCACGTGTCAAAGTTTAGCTAGCTACAGAGTCTAACGAATCTTTTAGTCAATTTATAAGTTAGCTCTTCTCATATAATAGACTTTCAATTTGTGACTCATAGCCTAGAGGATTATTATCTGTTAACAAAATGTTTAAGAATTTTTCTTTATCACCAAAATAATATGTCCTCTCTATTTGTGTATTATACTTTATGTTTTATGCATAAGAATGGAAATTATTTAATTCAAGCATTAAGGTAATTAATTTCTTTAAGTGTATTGAAATTACAAAGTATTAATTTGTATTTTCACGAAAAGAGACACCTATTAAACCCCTCTTTTGGTATTTGTAGGTCTGAACATTATTTTCTCAATCCCCATGGCAAAGTTGCAACATTGAGGACTTGACAAATGCATGAATAAAAATAGACAAAATAAAGGACTAGCACAAAACAGACAAATTGTCATCTGGAAACTGCAAATGAATTAGATTCTTCCACATTCATAATTCATAACCAGTACAAGTGAAATCCAAAATTGTCATCTTAATAAGCTTGTCAAAGTGCCCTATTCTGATATCTTAACTGAAACAGATTGGTTCATAATTTAAATGGCTACTTTGTTCTTGAAAATGGTGAAAACATTGTACTTTTCCATGTGGAAATGTAAATCTGTCCACGCATGAGGAAGGATGCTTTAGCATACCTGGAGAGTCAAAGCACTGGTGTGTTTCGTCACCAGAAAATTTGTCAAATTTACACAAAAGGCAAGTGCAGAATTGAATATCAGATACCACATAATCTTGATATCATCTCTCGTAAGTGCTATTGTGATTCCGACCACATTTTCTTCCATGATTAGTGTTGCTGGAAGGAGGAAAACAACAGCTATTGGAGCCATGTAGAGGAGTAGGTTCATAGAATTTAACTTCTCCCTTTAGAAAGCATACAAATCAGTATTAGTCTCCCATCATGGATATAACTGAATGTGCTCAGATCGAATGATAAGGAAATAGAAAGAATGCAAAAACATTCATTACCCTTCAGAAGAAAGCAATATGCCCTGAAGCACTGACTTGAGTGCTCTAGCAGCTGTTGCACCCATGCACATAATAAATCCAAAAAGATGGAAGCTAGGTTCACCCTACAATAACATCGTAATGCATATATCAAACACCAGAACCTAAACAAGATCCATTAAAACATTCAGTTAGAGTAAGTTCAGCAACAATATTAACAGTAAGTTCCGCTATAACTTTCTAACAGCCATAAAACAAACACAAACAATCAACAAGAAAACATGAAGCAAAGCTGGCTTGAAGATAGATTGTCAGCTAGGATTTAAAGATGACAAAGCAGAAAAGGCTAAACAAAAAAACATCACCCTCATAATTTTTCACCCGCTGACATTCGTTTGAAAACCCAATACACAAAGCAGGTTTACTGAAGACTGCACGTAATAGGCATCAGTTATAAAGCCAGTAATATGATCTATCGCTTACACAAAAAAATCCCTCCTGGCAGCTCATTTTACTACAAACGCGTAAAACCAATTCTTCGTCAGAAATATATGAAACCCATAACTTAGAATATGTTTCTTATACTGAATTGTCAAGTTATGAAAAGCCTTTTTTTTTTTTAGAAAAGAAAAAAAAAGACACACACACACATCGATAACACTGTTCTTTTTTCATAACCGGAATCTATTTTTAACTTCTAACTCCAAATACCAATCATCACCAGAACTATGAGAAACTGATATGCGATTGTGAGAATCCAATAAACAAAGAGGAAACAGCACATACCCCGCTAGCAATGATGACTCCAGTAACAACAGGAATGAGGGTGACATAAGTGAGCCAATCCTCCCTTTTTAAGGTCATCAGGTAAGCGAAAATCGCCGTAAAAAACGGCGTGGTAGCTCCAATAGCTTGAGTGAACGATACAGGCAAATACTTGAGGGAAATGTTACCGCTAACAACAGAGGCACAGAATATGATACTAAGGGCAGAGATTTTCATGAATTGGACACGAGATCGAATGTTCTGCATAGGCGCCATCTTCATCCAAGCAATAGCGATGTAGCTAAGCAAAGAACAAGCCGTCATGTGACACAGGGTGAGAAAGATCGGGTATTTGAACCCGTAGTTACTCAAAAGATACTTATTCAACAATAAAACCCCAATGTTCGACGAATACCATGCCGTTACTAGCCCAATCGTGAAGAATTTACTCGAATCTTTCATCGTCCTTATTTCGAACACCTGAATCAGGCTCTTCTCCGATGGAGGAAGATATAATTGCAGTAAAATTGTTCGTTATCGTCAAGAAAGACTTGTGAAGTGAAATTGCCGACTGAAATGGTGGTGCAATGGATCTGTGAGGGAGGAAGAAATTGAACGGAGAACGAAGAGGAAGGTTTGAACATTTGCGAGTCCAGGAGAGAAAAGTTTACATGAATCAATTATAAAATGGGACAAAAAAAGGTGGTAGAATTGAATAGATGTGGTTCAGAAGGACACGAATATGTCTTCCATGGATCTAATTTTCTGCAGATACCCACAAAGGCAGGAGCAGAGGAGAAAAAGAGAGTGCTGCTGAGAGATCAGAGTTCATTACCGACAACGCATTATGCTTTCTGCTAGTGCGAGTTTAGAGGGACGTTGGAAGGGGAGGCAGTGACGGTGAACGCGCAGGGAGTGTGAAAGCGTATGGTCTCTGGTTCGTTGAACGCTCTCTGCAATTATTAAACAGAACAAAAAAATAATAATAAAAAAATAATAATTTGTTTATAATTTATTCACCGTTATTTCAATGGTCACATATTAAACTCATTTATAAGCTATTCTCCGTATGAATCCATTAAAATTTGAAAGAAAAATAAGAAAATTTAAATATACTGTATATACAATCAATGAATTTTATAACGGTGGTAGAAGTATTAATTCTTTCAAATGGGAGATAATTCCATCGAAATCAGTTCTAAACTGGAGAAACCCTTCCCATTTCTTCATCTCTTCCCTAGTACAGCCATGGCTACCTTCTGTTATCCATGCAAACAAGTAGTTGCCTCTGTGGCTCTGCTTGCAGAAACCCTAAATCAGTTCAAAATCCCGAACGCCCGGTCCCTGTATTAGTTTTAAATCACAGATCAATCGATCGGTGCGGGCGTAGTTTTAGGCTCAGGTTCCGGATTCACGATTTCCGTGGGCGTATTTCGGTTCAGCTTCTGTTAAAATGGTGCATTTTTCACTTCAATTTTATGGAATCCTCCTTGAATCAAACGCTAACATAGCCTCGATTAGTTGCGAAGTAGATTTCTCTATTTTATTTTTATTTTTAT
>JAODPA010068798.1:0-10083 GCA_025585075.1 Nepenthes mirabilis | reverse complement strand
TATTTTGATTAGACACTGTGTGATTAGTCGTGATAACTTAATGAAGTAGCCAATTGTGGGTTTTGTTTGGAGTGACAAAATAGAAGATATTTTATTGTCTTAGATGTAAGATTGATACACCAGAAGGGTCGGTGAGTATTGAATAAAATGTTTAATGAGGGTCAGCCGAATATCCATAACTTTCCTTGGATTTTCTCTCATTCTTGTAATAAGTGATTCTTTGTATTGGCTTAGACCGTATACATATATTTTATTGGTATTCTATGGATAAATAAATGTGAGTGTACAAAGACTTTATGGTATCCGAATAAATGGCAGTTCCTGAGATCTTAAAATTGTCTATACTTTTTCAATATCTATCCATTTTAGAGATTGAGGTCGTTGATATTGAGGAGGGATACTTATAACTTGGTGACCATCATAGAGAATGATATTAAAGATATCATTAGCGAGAAGTATTGGAGATAGTATGAACATGTTATGAGTATAGCCTCTAGAAGGATTGTAAGGGTAGTGAGGACACTAAGAATACTGATAACCTCATGTACTTACCCAACTGTTGGGGGCGTAAATATACGACATTTGGTTCACTATGGTAGAATAAGGTCCATGGAGATTATTGTTATCTTGCACAGTGAAGATTATTGTTATATCGTATAATTATGACCTTATATCAAGTTGAAGATTAGATTCAATGAAATTCATGTTGTATTCTTGATATTCGGTTATTTACATGGCCTTTTGGATCATAGACATGACACGTTATTGAATCTCGGATAGGGAATTGTATATCGGATGTTATTATTAATTATATATATATGATATTGTAATCCGAGATATTTATTTCTATTCCTATGTTGTTACATATCTCTACTTGTTGGCTATTTGACTCACTTTTATATTTTCTTTTGTTCCAAAGAAGACAAGTGGATATCAGATTAATGAAGATCGTATATCATTGGGGTGATTTTAGGTAGAGACGAACCTCAATGCCTAATGCTATCATTACGAGATATTTAGATTATTGATTAGCTTATTAGCATTTGGACATTTATCAGGATTGTGTTTCCAAAAATTTAATATTATGAATATATATACTTCCTCTTTATTTTGAGAAACTTTTTATTAGGGACATTATATTTCTTGATACATTTATGAGGATTGTTAATGATCATTGATTTTTGATGATTAATAATTTTGATATCATTTATATTGATGGATGTTGAAATCTTATAATGGATAACTTATGATTTTGATGAGATAGTGGTTCTTCTGTAGAATCAGTTTGGGTCAAGTGTAGAGCCTCGGGTTCGGGTCATTTTAGCATAAATTAACTCAAAATAGACTAATTTTGTTATGGGAGCAAGAGGGGGACACCATACTTGTGGTAGACTTACCATTGGTGTATAACACTATCTTAGGCTAGTCTTGCTTAGTGGCCTTTGGAGCAATAACATTCATACCTTACCTGAAAATAAAGTTTATGACCCCATACGTGGTAAGAGAAGCACAAGTTAATCAAGTCATTGGAAGAACCTGCTACCTAGCCCAAATAAGTTAATCCATATTGATTCAACCGATCAAAGAATTTGATCTCTTAGATAAAGTAACACTACAATAGGGCTAATGCAATGAATCCACCCTACAGATCCTTCTAGATTTGAACGTGCTAGAATAATATGTTCAGATTGTGAATTCTCTTCTCAATTTTTTTGCAAGAACAACTAATAGAGTTCCTTTGTCAAAACTTGGATGTGTTTGTATAGACATAAATAGACATATTGATGATACCTACGGATGTAATGGTTTACAAGTTGAAACTAATTTCAAGGTATAAGTTAGCCCAGTAAAAGTAGAGAAACTACTCTGTAAAAAAATCTTATCACCATGAGGAAAGAGGTTAAGAAACTGCTAGATTCAGGATTCATCATAGAGATTCAATATCTAGATTAGCTGTCAAATATCGTCCTTATTAAGAAGAGCAATAAAAAATGCAGGATTGACTTTACAGATATGAACAAAGATATCAAAATGACAACTTTCTACAACCAGAGATCGACCTCTTGGTGGACTCGACTTCTAGTAACCAATTGTTCAGCTTTATGGATGCTTATTTAGGATACAACCAAATCTAGATTAGTCCAGAGAATGAAGAAATGAACTTATTTATGACTAACCAGATGGCCTATTATTATAAGGTCATGTCATTCAGTCTAGAAAATGTCGAAGCAATGTATCAAAGGTTAGTCAATAAGATATTTGATGCCCAAATAGGGAAGAATACGGAGGTATACATAGAAAATATACTCAGCAAAAGCATATTAGTCGATGACCATATTCGAGATCTAACCGAAGCCTTTGAGGTGCTCCAAAGACATCATATGAAACTAATCTAACGAAATGTATGTTCGGGGCGACATCTAAAAAATTCATTGGCTTCATTGTATCATATCGAGGAATCAAGGTGAACTTGGACAATACTAAAGCAATCGTTGATATGGAGCCATATCGATCCTTAAAGAAATCCCGAGATTAATCAGGAGGCTCGTCACCCTCTCCAAATTCTTAGCAAAATCTATTAAGAAGTACCTTCTCTTCTTTAAGGTTTTGAGAGGAGCCAAAAGTAATGGATTCTGGTGGACTAAACAATGTCAGTTGGCATTCCATGAGTTGATGAAATACGTAGCGAACCCCCATCTCTTAACTTGTCCTAAAGAGGATGAAGAGTTATATCTCTATTTGGCCGTCTCAAATACTACATTGAGTTTAGTTTTGGTCAGGAAAGAAACTAACATATAGCAACCAATTTATTATATTAGCGAAATCCTATTAGATAAAAAGACTTGATATTCTCAAGCCAAGAGAATTGCATTGGCTCTAATCCACACAGTAAGGAATCTCTGGCCAAATTTCTAAGCCCACATAGTCATTTTAACCAGCCAACCATTGTAATGGATCTTACAAATGCCAGAAGTGTCTAAACGTTTGATAAAGTGGACGTAAAATTAGGCAAATTTTACATAAAATTTTGAGCATGACCATCTATAAAGGGTCAAGCTCCTACAAATTTTATAGTCAAAATGATAACCCCGAATTCTCGAAATCTAGGAGAATGTGAACGCAGGCCTTCCAATAAGGAAACCCCAACATGGACTCTATATGTCAATGGGTCATCCTATCAAGTGTGAAGTAGGGCCAGTATAGTCATGGTAACACTAGACAAATTTGAAATAAAATACTCAATCACATTTAGATTTCAGGCAACTAACAATGTGACTGAGTATGAAACCCTATTAGTCAAGCTCAGACTGGCAAAGGAGTGTTCAATTAATAACCTGATCGTTCACAGTGACTCCAAGTTAGTAGTTAACTGGAAGACAACTTGAAGGCCAACCAACTGGCTAAACCAGTTACATTCGGGAACTTCGAGCAATATGTTGGGAAGATGAGAGAAATATTCATGAACCCAAACATAGACGAATCAGACAAGATACTCCCAATCTTAGACAAATAAATTTAGATGACACTATATCAAAAGTACCATGAAGATGGTTCATTACTGAAGGATCCAATCAAAAGTAATTTAAAGTCATGCGTTGAAGTTATTTTTTTGCCCACCCATTAAAAAGGACGCTATAGAGCTCGTTAAGATGTGTGAAAACAGTCAAATTCACGGTAATATCTCTCATAAACCTCACACCGAACCTTAAACCCTACATTCACCTTAGTTGTTCGTACAATAGGAACTTGACATATTACATTTGTTCTCTCAATTACTATCAGACAAAGAAAGTTTGTCATAGTTGAGGTTGATTACTTTATGAAATTAGTAGAGTCTTCTCCACTGGCTAAAATAACTAATAAAATGCAATCGAGTTTGTACGTTAGAATGTTGTCTGAAAGTTTGTAATACCTAAAATTATGGTAACCAGCAATGGTACCCAATTCACAGGAAAGACATTCACCAAATATTGCATAAGCCACGGAATTAGACTGATTCATACCTTAGTTGCTTATCTTGAAACAAATAGACAAATGGAGGTGGCCAATTGAACTCTATTGCATGGGTTGAAGACGAAACTAGAAGACACCAATAGTTCTTGGGTAGAGAGCTTCCATTTGTACGATGGTCTTATTGGACAACCCCAAAGGAACCTACCAGCAAATCACCTTTCAACTTGTGCTATGGGACCAAGAATGACATCCCAATGGAGATCAAAAGGCCTAAGTTCCAAGTTGAAAGCTTCGACCTCTATTGCAACTCTCAACTCTTGAGAGTGAATTTAGACTAACTTGAAGAAGCCAGGGACATGGCTCGACTATGGACAGCCATGTACCGGTAGTGATTAGTGCGACACAATAATAAAAGGGTGAAGGTGCGATAATTCGAAGTAGGGGCTCTAGTTTTGAGGAATATTGAGGCCACAGATAAAATTACCAACGGGAATAAGCTATCTTCCAATTAGAACGGATTGTTCCTAGTGTCGACCATCCTTCAAAGTAGTACGTATAAGTTATGTACCTAAAATGAAAATCTAGTGCCTGGCCACAATAGTAAGATCACCTAGCCAACAAATGAAGATTTCATTGAACAAAAATGCAACATAATAGAAGCAACATCAGCAACAATAATCGATCAGATTAAGCTAATCAATCAAATATTTGAATACATACACATGTAGTTAATATGTACAATATGGAAACCCCAACTCGATACAAAAAGGTCCCACCAAGCCAATACCTATTGCGGCACAAACAGTTAAACTATCTTAAGGCTGAGGACCAAGGGTCTTGTAAGATAGTTCCTCACTCGACCTCAAAAATCCTTGACATTGAAATCTTGGAAAGCTCTAAAATTCCTCAAATCAAGGCAAACCAAAAGAAAATTAGAAGCAATTAAGGAGATAATCCGCCTATAGAGGGAAATTCCATCTTGGAACTTGATGTCCGAGATGGGACCAACCTCCTCAAGATGAAAATTCCTCAATATCCCCTCGAGCTAGGCGCACTCATTCTAAAGGTTGTCAGTTAGACTTGCGTCAAAGGTAGATTGATGTTCAACTTCCTGAAACTTATCCTCGAGAAAAGCAATTTGATCCCTAGCAATGGTACTCTAATCTGATAGTTTATGGGATCTCACCATTCACTCGGACAACTTCTCCAAAAGAGCAATCCAGTCACGCAACTGCTCAACCTCAACCTTGGCAGCTTCTGCTCAAATCACCAAGCCCCTGTGATCAGGAGAGGCGAGCAATCTTGGCATATGGCTTGTGCATCCCATTCTTAACCAAACGTACTAAGTCTTGAGACTGCCAGATAAACAAAATATCCAATTGGACGCAACAATATCAGGAAAAGAAGCAAGCCTAGAGAATCAAACATGTAGTACCTCCTAAATAAGAAATTTCTCATGAAAAGTGAGATTTGGTGATGATCTAGGGCCAAAAACTTATGAGGCCCTCCAACACGAGGGGCGGAGAGCGACCATATAGAGGAGCAATGAATACGGAGGCGATTGGAGAAGGCCCCAGGTCTTCAAAACCCTCTGGGGGGGGGGGGGCGGAAGGCCCCTCTCGAGGCGTCTTCTCTACTTTTGGAACCTTCGATGGAAAAGAGTAAGGCCCAAGTGTCTCCTCTACTGCTCCACCATTATTAGTAAGGTCCACCATCGAAGTTGATGGGTTCGGTAAAATTTGGGACAGCCCAACTCAAGACCCATGAAAAAACCACTCAACCCAAATGAGTCCCCACGCAGCTTGTGGTCCAATCGATACCAGCCCAACAAACATAGTTCAGGACGAGGTGTAGCGCAGCCCAATATAAAGGCCCACACCGAAAGGCCCACATCGCCTAAACAAGAGGAGCCCTTCCGTGATCCACACAATAAAGTCGGTTGCTGTAGTAGGCTCCCTTAGGCCCCAGACGGCCTAGCAAATTTACAACCGTCATAGAGGCTCCATCCCAGGGATCTGGGTCTCCATCCCAGAAGCGCCATCCTCCCCCCCCCCAGGGAAGAAACCTTTCTTCTTCTCCCTCCCAAAGAGGAGGCACTGCCCTGGGAGGGGCCACGACCATCCTTTAATCAAGGAGGGGCCCTCCTTGTTTCTAGGTAGCTCTCCATCCAGGAGCCCTCCATCCAAAGAGCCCCCCATCTAGGAGTTGCCATTCTTCTAGGAGGCCTTACCTCCTTCCATTAACCATGTCATCTATCCAGGAAGCCTGTCATGTAGACGCCATGCAGTTCATCCAGGTGCCTTTTATCCAGAAGTCGCCCTCCTTCCAAGAGGTCTTTCCTCCTTCTTAGGGCCATGTAATCCATCCAGAAGGCCTACTATTCAGATGTCATATCGTCCATCTAGACGCTCTCCATGTAGGAGCAGCCTTCCTTCTAGGAGGCCTTCCTTTTATGCAAGGGCCTTCCATCCCGGGAGCCTTCCTTCCAGGCGTCCCCCATCCAGGGGGCCCTCCATCCAGGAAGCCCCCCTTTAGGAGTTTTCCTTCCAAGCTCTTACCATCCAAGAGGCCTCATTCTATGGAGCCTTACATTTAGGAGCTGCCTTCCTTCCATGAGGCCTTCTCTTCTTTCAGGAACCATGCCGTTTATCCAGGAGGCCTGCCATCTAGACACCATGCCGTCCATCCAGGCACCATCCATCCAAAAGCCGCCTCCCTTCTAGGGGCTATGTCGTACATCCGGGAGGCCCACCATCTAGACGTCATGCTGTCCATTTAAGCGCCTTCCATCCAGGAGGCCTTCCCTCCTTCCATGGACCATGTCGTCCATCCAAGAGACCTGTCATCTAGACGCCATGCTAGCCATCTAGGTGCCCTCCATCCAGGAGCCGCCCTTCTTCCATGAGGCCTTCTCTCCTTTTAGGAACCATGTCGTTTATCCAGGAGGCCCTCCATTCGGACAATATGCCGTCCATCCAGGCGCCCTCCATCCAAAAGCTACCATCTTTTCAAGAGGCCTTCCTTCCTTCCAGGGACCAGGCCGTAAATCCAAGAGGCCCGCCATCCAGACGTCATGCTATCCATTCAGGTGCTCTCCATCCAAGAGCTGCCCTCCTTCCACTTGACCTTCCCTCCTTCCATGGACCATGCCATATCTCTAGGAAACCCGCCATCTAGACACCATGCTATCCATCTAAGAGGCCTCATTCATGGAGCCTCGCATCCAAGAGCCGCCCTCCTTCCATGAGGCTTCTCTCCTTCCAAGAACCATGCCGTTTATCTAAGAAGCCCACCAACAAGACACCATGCCCTCCATCCAAATGCCCTCCATTCAGAAGCTGCCATCATTCCAAGAGGCATTCCTTCCTTGTAGGGGCCATACCATACATCTAGGACGCTTGTCATCCAAGCATTATGCCATCTATTCAGGTGCCCTCCATCTAGGAGCTACCCTCCTTCTAGGAGGCCTTCCCTCCTTTTATGGATCATGCTGTCCATTCAGAAGACCCACCATCTAGATGCCATGCTGTCCATATAGGTGCCTTCCATCCATGAGCTACCCTCCTTCTAGGAAGCCTTCCCTCCTTCATAGGACCATGTTGTCCATCCAGGTGGCCCGCCATCCAGACGTCGTACCATTCATCTAGGTGCCCTCCATCCAGGAGCCACCATCCTTCCACGAGGCATTCCCTCCTTCTAGAGGTCATACCGTCCATCTAGGAGGCCTGCCATACAAACATCACACCGTCCATCTAGGAGCCCTCTATCCAAGAGTCGCCCTCCTTCCAGGGTACCTTCCCTCCTTCCAGGGGCCATACCGTCCATTGAGGAGGCCAGCCCTCCATCTAGGAGCTACGCTTTCCTTTCAGGAGGCCTACCCTCCTTCCAAGGTGCGCCATCTAAACGTCATGACATCCATCCCGGAGTCACCCTCCTTCCAGGATACCTTCTCTCCTTCCATAGACCATGCCATCTATCCAAGAGGCCCGCCATCAAGATGTCATGCCATCCATCCAGGCGTCCTCCATCTAAGAGTCACCCACCTTCCAGGAGGCTTTCCCTCTTTCCATGGACCATGCTGTCAATTTAGGAGGCTCACCATCCAAACGTCATACTGTTCATCCAGGCGCTCTCCATCCATGAGCCGCCCTCCTTTTAAGAGGCCTTCCCTCCTTCCAGGATCCATGTCATCCATCCAAAAAGTCCACCATCTAGATGTCATGCTGTCCATCCAGGCAACCTCCATCCAGGAGGCCTTTTTTCTTTCTAAGGGCCATACCATCCATCTGGGAGGTCCGCCATCTAGACGTTATGCCGTCCATCTAGGCGCCCTCCATCTAAGAGTAGCCCTCCTTCCAGGGGCCATGCTGTCCACCAAGAAGCCCACTATCTAAACATCATGTCATCCATCCAATCACCCTCCATCCAAGAGCCACCTTCCTTTCAGGAGTCCTTTCTTCTTTCTAGGGGCCATGCCGTCCATCTAGAAGGCCCACCATCCAGATGCTATGTCATCCATCCAAGAGGTCCGCCATCCAGATATTATACCATCCATCTTAGCGCCCTCTATTTAGAAGTTGTCCTCTTTCTAGGAGGCATTTCCTCTTTTCAAGGATCATGCCGTTCATCCAAGAGGCCCACCATTTAGATGTTATGCCATCCATCCAAGCAACCTCCATCCAGGAGGCCTTTCCTCCTTCCATGAACCATATCGTTCATCCAGGAGGCCCGTCATCCTAATGTCATGCCGTCCATTCAGACACCCTCCATTCAAGAGCTGCCCTCCTTTCAAGAGCCATATCGTCCATCTAGGAGGTTCATCATCCAGACGTCATACTGTCTATCTTGGCACCCTCCATCCAAGAGTCACTTTCTTTCCATGAGGCCTTCCCTTCTTCAAAGGACTATGTTGTCCATCCATAAAACCTGCCATCCAAATATCATACCATCCATTCAGGCGCCCTCCATCCAGAAGCAACCCTCCTTCAAGGGTGCCTCCCCTCCTTCCAAGGGTCATACCAGCCATTGAGGAGGGCAGCCCTCCATCTAGGAGCCATACCCTCCTTTCAGGAGGCCTATCCTCCTTCAAGAGCTTTTTTTCAGTCAGACACACCTTAAAATTGTTCCTTAGTCGAGCACACGTCTAAACCATCCCATAGCCAGGCGCATCTCTAAGTCGTCCCTCAATTGGATGTATTCATACTTAATCTCCCGTTATATGTATTCACGCATCCTCTTACATTCTCCTTACATCTTTTTATTTTTTTAAAAAGATTTCTAACTTGAGTATTAGAAGATAAATTGGATAATGAGTGCTGTCAATTCTCTAACCACTTATTTATAATTGTTGGTGTGTAAGTTTTAAATTAACTGAGATGGAGACCAAACCTGCTCCTACTCGATCCGCAGTGGAAGATTGAATGGCTCCCTAATCCGTACCTTAACCTGATATAGGGACACATCAAGAGCAATAGGAGGAGCAGAAGTTGGATTATTTGGTGAAGAACTAACTAAAATAGGAACCCCTTACTTAGTGATGAACAAAGTGGCAATTGGCTCTTCAACGTTCACAACTTGAGGCCCGAGATCACTTATTTTCATAGGAATCATCGAGGGTGCTCTCCCCTCGGGAATACATGCCAGTGCCTCTTCAAAAACCAATCAACTTGGTAAGGAGAGAATAGGATCCAAGGAATGCATGAAGACCCAAAAAGAAATAAAATAGAATTCTCTTCTAATCCATATAACCCATTAAATTAAAGAATTATTATTATATTTGACTAAAAATTTTAATTGAGACATTATTTTCTAAATCTACTTTTAGCAAAGAATCGAGAATAGCTAGTGATGGGTCCAGTAACTATGGGCCAATGGGCTAACCCCGCAGCAAGCCTACAATCCAATATAATTCTTTCAAAGTAAAAGTCCCACATTATTTTTGGAGGAGTAGTGCATCTGTAAATCATACTATAAAAGCAAACACCATCAAGTAGTGAAAGACAAGTTGGAGAAGTTCGAAAAAGTTTCATAAGGCTCCATATGGCTTGAAGAAGGGTATAACTGTTACTAGCCGATCTCCAATGAAAGTAAACTAGCGGCCAGGAGACCTTCGACTCTCCTCTCATCCAG
>JAODPA010068797.1:0-10084 GCA_025585075.1 Nepenthes mirabilis | reverse complement strand
GTGAGATTGAGAAGTGAGAGAGCTGTGTGAGTGCATGTAAAGGTAAAAGGACTTTGTGAAGGAAAAAAGGAGTGTACCACCGGTGAGAGAAGGGAGAAAGAGAAAAATAGAGTGAAGAGAAAAGGGTGTGCTTTTCTCGGTTTGCTCAGGAGTGTTTTCCTCTTTTATCTACATCGCAGCCTAAAAGGAAGGCTGGGGCTATCACCATTGGCGAGTCTCCAAGCAGCCCCAGGAGGAAAACGGTGGTGCTAGCTAAGCCTTCTTCCTCGTCCTCTACCGAGCTAGATTATTGTATTGCTAGTCGATTGGCTGGAGTTGGAGAGCACTGTAAGGTGGAGACTCCCACTGTCTTTCTAGACTTGGGGTTCATTGAGCTAGTTACCGTCAGGGAGCTCGTCTTTGCACTATCGCTACCGGGCGATTTGGTGGTGCCAGTGGGGTTGGCACCTGACGCTAGAGGGCTGGTGGAGCCAGCCTTTGAGCCGCCTGTGGAACTAGTGGAGACTGCTGAGGTCAGTCTCTCCACAGCTCTGCCTCTAGAGGCCATGGGTGGCATCAAAGTTACTCTGGTGGAGGTTCCTTCTGGTGGAGTTGGAGCTACAGAGGGAGAGAGGATTACTCCGGAGGTGATCCCTGCAAGCGCCCTACTCGGCCTTCTAGCCGGTACATCACGGGAACTCCCGTTGCAAAGCTCAAGGTCACAGGGATTGGCAAAGAAAAAGAAGATGTGCAAGTTGTACATGGTAAGCTCTCGAGAGGAGCTTCTTCTTTCTCTTAATTCTGCCAACTTGGATTGACTTGTTTCTGTTCTTTTGTTGGGATTGTAGGACCAGAGGATCCTTGGTGCAATATCGAGGGGCTTGCGCCAACGGAACCAGATGATTGTGGAAATAGAGGAGGAAATTCTCCGAATGGAGGAGCTCCTAAGTCTCTCTGATACCCTCGTTGCTGAAGCCCAAAAAGATAGGGACGAGAGCGTCGCCCAGGCCCTAAGATTCCAAGAAGAAAAAGCCACCCTCAAGACTGAGTTTGTTGAGTTCAGAGAAAGGCTGGGGAGCTTGGAGGCTTGAGCTGCCAGGGTTGAGTGGCAAGCTGGTGAATTTTGATGGAGGGTCACCACGTTTGAGGTTGAGATGTTAGTCTGCTTGTGCCCAGAGGAGGTGAGCGCACTGCAGAGGTCTAGAGTTTTGGAGGGAGTCAACCTCTGCAGGCGGATTGTCACCTTGGTGTCGCCCGACTTCCCTATGGGCATTCTTGATCCGCTAAAAAGCATGGCAGTGGCTCGTGAGGACTTAGTGGACTACTCCCACGTCGGAGGAGAGCCTCACCCTCCTAGTGGTCCTATGTCCTAAGCTTCGACCATGTGTTTTGTTCTTTTACATTGTAATTGTAAATAGAATTTTATTAATGAAAAGCTCATTTCATCAATGTTATGAGTACTGCGCCTTTGTCTAATTTTCCTATCTTTTTTCTATTTTTTCTTTTTGCACAGGCCAACCGTCTGGCTTGCTACACTTGCGCGGACTGGCCGGTCGTATCAGAGCTTTGACCGTTGCAGTTTGGCTATTCGGAGATGTGACTCCCATCCTTGTGCACTATAGGTGGGTTCAATCGGGTAAAGAAACGTGTTTCTTTTGAACAGAAACGATGCGACCCTTCGAACCCTGTTGCGACATCGTTTTAGGCGGGAAATTTTGCTTATATAATCGCGACGCCCTCTACGATTTGCTTCATTGCTTTGCACCATAGTCTCCTTGCCTTCATCATGGCTGAAGAGAATATAAACGATATTCTCACATTGCTTGGCTTTGGGAAAGAGGCGTCTCCACCTCCTACGCCGGGATCCTCTTTTGATGGGGAGAGTAGCGACCGGAGGATGCGGTCTGTGAGCAGTGCAGGGGACTCTGCTAATGTGGATGCAGATGTGGAGTGGAATCATCCAGGTCTCCCACCTTTCTACCCCTAGGGTATCTCAGGAGCTACTCCATCCCAGGGGCTTGCTGGCCCCTCTTGTCAGGTTTGCCTGCCTTAGTTGCATAGTTGATCGTTTACGGTTTTCTCTTCTTGACTCATTTTTTCACTTTTTTGGCAAGCAAGGAGGTCTCGCAAGTTAGACAAGTTCCTATCCTTTCAAGGGGACGAGATAGCCCGCGTGATGTAGGCTTAGACCGATCTGGCGGATGTGGACATGGAGCGTGTGCCAATGCAGCGGTTGGGGAGGCACTGCAGTACCAGATGCGAGCCAACTATCTTGACCATGCCTTGATAGAATCTGAAGCCAAGCCACAAGTGGTCTCTGATTCCCACGCTCAAGCTATGGAGAGAATTGCGGCTCTCGAAGGCGAGTTGAGGACAAGGCTTCACGCTAAAGAGGTGGCTCCTGCCCTGGAGAAGCGATTTAAGGCTAGGATAGACTTCAGCCAGTGGATAGTTTCCTTGGCGGATCCACATTTTTTGGTCGACTTTTTGGATTCAAGGAACACTAGAGCCTCTCACCGATTGGAGCTAGTTGGATATCCAATTAGTCATGGCCGGAGGCATGCGCTGTATCCTTTGAGGGATCCTTTGTCCTCGAGGAGCCATCATGGCAAGTCATGACATATTCTTGTACATGTGGTGTTATACAAAGTTCCGCTTTTTGTATACGAGCATACTTTCTATTAGACAGATTGAGTTTTTGTATTATGTGGCAGTGTCGGGTTATGATTCCGGGCGTCTTGCCTTCTGTTGGAGCATATGTTCTTTCACATTTTGCCCCAAGTTTTTGACTGTTGTAGATTGACCGTACTATCTCCCTTGGGAGGAGGTTGTCGCATGCGTGTTGTGTAAGCCCCCTAAGGTTTTGTATTAAACCATGAATGGGCCACTTGGGATGGAATCAAGGTTTAATTTGACCGCTTATGGGTCGTTTGGTGCGGGATCAAGGTTTAATTCAACCGTTTATGGGCCGCTTGGTAGGGGACCAAGGTTTAATTTCACCGTTTACGGGCCGCTTGGTACGGATCAAAATTTAATTCGACCGCTTACGAGCTGCTTTGTACTAGACTAATGTTTAATCGCAAGCGGGTGAAGACTTGTCTGACTTAGGGCCAATCTAGGTCGCCTGTATCTTATACAACTTGCATGCATGCATACATCTGGAAAAGAGAAAAACACAGGCATAATAACTTGTAAAAAAGGGAAGCATATTTTATTAATATGTGTACATTGTTACAAGCAACTGATGACCACACACATGACCTACCTGGGCTTTCATTGAAAGTAGCGCTTCAAGTGGATCGCGTTCCATGTTTGTGGAACCAACTTCCTATTTTGGGTTCGGAGTTTGTATGCTTTGATCTGCAGAATAGCTAAGACAAGGAACGGGCCTTCCTAATTCGGGGAGAGCTTGTTCTGATCGGCTGTCTTGCCCATGGCCTCTATGCTCCACAAGAACAAGTCTCCAATTTCGAATTGTCCTGCTTTTACTTTCTTGTTATAATAGCGGGTGATTCGTTGTTGGTAGATGGCTGTGCGCATTCTAGCCGCATCGCGAGCTTTCTTTAGTAAGTCTAGGTGTTCCCTGATCTTTTGGAAGTTGCCTAGTGGGTCGAAGGCTTCGACCCTAAGACTCAGAAGCCCGATCTCTACCGAGATCACAACCTCAGTCCCATAGTAGAGGCTGAAAAGTATCTCACGAGTTGGTTCATTGGGAGTTATCTGGTATGACCATAGTACATAGGGCCGTTCGTCGACTGAAGATCCCCCTACATCATCCAATTAGTCTTTAGACCTTGCAATAGCGTCTGGTTGATGACTTCCATCTGCCCATTCATCTGAGGGTACACAATCGAAGTGTGGACCAATCTGATATCCAGATTGGTGCAATACTTGGTGAAATGCTTCTCTGATAATTAGGTTTTGTTGTCTGTCACAATAATCTCTAGAACACTAAATTTTCTCACTATGCTATGGCGGACGAATTCCATAGCATTATGCTAGGTGATCTTGGTTAGCGGGGCGGTTTTAACCTATTTGATGAAGTAGTCTATGCCCGTGATGATAAATTTTCATTGGCCAATTGCAATGAAAAATGTGTAGAGAATATCGAGTCCCCATTGCGTGAACGGCCAAGGTGCCTGGAGGGATCTTAGCTCCATGGGTGGCTGATGGTGAAGATTGCCATGGAGTTGACAATTCTCACACTTCTTCACAAACTCCAAGGCATCCTTTTTCATCGTCGACCAATAATATCCCTGACGTATAACTTTGAACGCTAGATTTTTTCCATCAATATGCGAACCACAGATCCCGAGGTGGACCTTACTCAATGCGTAGTTGGCCTCCTCAGGAGTAATGCACCGGAGGTACGGAGTCAAGTATTCTCGACGGTATAATATTCTGTTGACTACATTGTACCAGCCGGCCATCTTTTTGATCTGCTTGGCTTTGTCCGCGCTCTCCGGCAGGGTACCATCCACAATGTATCTCCACTACGGCATCATCCAGTTGTTGCTGTCAGAGGCCTACATCACTTCCTTTTCCTCTATGCTAGGAGTGCTCAAAACTATCCCCATGTCCCCTAAATACTGCTATGAATTTTTAGCTGCTGCAGTCGCTACGAGCTGGTCAGCCTTCCATTTTTTAGTCATGGGGACGCGGACCAGGTTAAACATGTCGAACCTCTGGATCGTGCTCTTCACCTTAGCCAAATATTTGGTTAGGAGAGGATTACATGCTTCAAAACTTCCGTTGATCTGATTAACGACTAGCTCTGAGTCGCTGTAGACAGTTAAGCACTTTGCTGAGCATTCATTGGCTAGTCATAATTTGGTTAATAGGGATTTGTACTCAGTGACATTATTTGTGGTCAAAAAATGGAGCTTCAGTGAATACTTTACCTCAAACCCATCTGGGGTCCTTAGGACCACTCTGGCACCGCTGCTCGAGTTAGTCGTGAGCCGTCCACGTTGAGGACCCAATCTGGCTCCTCCGGGTGATGATCCGTGTTGACAGTACGATGTTCATCGACGATTAGGGTCATGGTTTTGACAATGAAATCAACCAGGGCTTGCCATTTGATGGCTGACCTGGGTCTGAACTCAATGTCAAACTCTCCCGATTCAATGGCCCATTTAACTAGTCATCTCAAAACGGCTGGTCGGTCAAGATGACCACACGATGAGCTTGAAAATATGGTCTCAACTTCCTAGCCAAGTAGACGTGTGCTAGAGTGAGCTTCTCGATGAATAGGTAGCGAGTTTTAGCGTCGGTCAATGTTTTGCTTATGTAGTAGACTTACTGCTGTGCGTTAGAATCTTGGTGTATCAAAATTGAGCTAAGAGTTGCCTCTGATACCACCAGGTAGAGGTACAGCTCTACTTTGTCTCTTGGTAACATTAGTAACGACGAATTGGCTAGGTACTATTTTAGTTCATCGAAGGTGGCCTGACACTCATTCATCCATTGGGACCCATTCGCCTTTGTCCCCCTCAGACCTTTGAAGAAAGGTAGGTACTTGTCTCTAGATTTAATAAAGAAGTAGGAAAGCGCTGCCAGTCTTTCGGTTAATCTCTAGACATCATTGACACTCCGTGGTGGAGCCATATCCGTGTGGGTATTGATCTTCTCTGGTTTTGCCTTGATTCCTTAGTGAAATACGATAAAACCTAAAAATTTTCTAGATGACCCTCCGAAGAAACATTTTGGTTGGTTCAACTTCATCTCTCGAAGGCTTCAACCAGATTGTGAATATGGTCGTTGGTGGTCTTATTTTTGACGAGCATGTCATCTACGTACACCTTCATATTGCGGCCGATCTGCCTTTTGAATATTTTATTTACGAGCCTTTGATATGTTGTGCCCGCGTTCTTTAAATCTTAAGGCATGACCTTATAACAGTAGGTGCCTTGATCGATGATCAACGAGGTGTGCTCCTAGTCCTCCAGGCTCATTTTGATCTGGTTATAACCCGAGTATACGTCCATAAAACTCAACAGCTCGTGACCAGAAGTGGAGTCCACCAATAAGTCGATCCTAGGCAATGGGAAGCTATCCTTTGGATAGGCTTTGTTGACTTCGGTAAAATTGATATACATCCATCATTTTTCATTACTTTTTTTGACCAGGATAACGTTGGAGAGTCAATCTGGATACTAGACCTCCCTGATGAACCTAGTGTCCAGTAATTTCTTCACCTCCTCCTGGATGGCTATGAACTTTTTGATAGAGTGGCTCCTTCGTTCCTGCCTGATGGGCTTGTGGTTGGGATCGAAACCAAACTTGTGGACCATTACTTTAGCTGAAATCCCAAGCATGTTGGCCGAAGTTCACATGAAGACATCCGCATTCCACCTCAAGAAGCTTATCAATTCATCACGTAGGGGTCTAACGAGTGAGCCCCATATCTGTATGTACTTTTTCGGATCATCCGGATTTAGAGGTACGAGGTTGGTGACCTGTCCAGACTACGCCTGCTACAAGGTAGCCTTATCTCGATGGTCCAACTTTCTGCTTGTCTCTCAATGCTGCTTGATGCTATCTGAGACATGTAGCAGGTCTGTCTAGTTACTTTGTCATCCAACACTTTGCCAATACTGCATGATATTGGAAATTTTATTTTTAAGTTTAGTATTGAAGTGACGGCTCCGAATGCCGTTAGGCATGGCCAGCCTAAGATGACGTTGTATATGGAGGGTAGGTCGACAATTAGAAATGTGAGTGTGTGACTTGCCATTCTGGTGTACGTGTCCAGGGTGACCTCTAGCTGTATTGTCCCTTGGACTGCTATTGGTTTGTTATTTGTCCCATATAGTGGTCCTTCGGCCAATTTGAGTTAATTCTTATTAAGTCCTAATTGAAAAAATATATCAAGGTAGAGTAAATCTTTTGAGCTTCTATCATCAACGAAAATTCATTTTAGCTGGTAGTCGAGCATACTATCCAAAACGAGCGTAGATACAACTAGGGGAACTGAATGGGGGGATTATATGAGTCATATCATTATCACTAAAGCTAATGACATCTTCTCCCATCCTCTACTTCTTGCATTTCTCCAACTTCTCCTGGTGATTGATTGGGCGTCTCTTAGCAGGTCGGGTGGTCACCATATTGACCGCCCCAATTGTTGCCCGATTCCTTGGCTAGGGCTGATCCGACTCATCACCGTCTGGGGTTCTGAAGGTCTGCCCTGAGTTCCTTAGAAACTTTGTGAGGTGGTTGCAGCAGATCAACTCTTTGATCTCCCATTGCAACGTCTTGCACTCTTCCGTGGTATGCCCTGGAGATCAATAAAATTCACAATACTTAGCTGGATCTCCTCCCTTCATGTTCTTCAGTGACTTTGGCCACTTGACGAACTTCTCCCCATGAATCTGTATGAGGACATTTGCCCGTGTGTCGTTCGGCGGAGTTGGATTAACGGGCCTGTACTCCCTATGCGTGGGTGACCCAATTTTGAGTTGCTTCCTTCAGGGGTTTCGCCCCCCCCCCACTTTTCCTCTTCCCCTCCATCGGGAAAGAGCAAGGCTAGTCGATCCTCTCTGGATACTTTACCTCATTGGCTTCTTCAGTGGCCACGTAGGCCCGAGTAATAGCTTCCGCTTCCCAGAAGGTTTGCGAATTCTTGTGGGCCAGGTGCTTGAAGAAGTCATTCGACCTTAGCACAGAGATGAAACTCCTGAGCTTTATTTCTTCGGTGTGCTTGGAAATTCTTCGAGCTTCAGCCACGAACAGCTCCAGGAATTTTTTTGGGTTCTCATCCAACTTCTACTTTATGTGGGCTAGATGCTATGGTTGTTTTTCTTCCCGACGACTGGAAGCATACTGGGTCAAGAAATGATCAATGAGATCCGAGAAACTCTGGGTGGAATTCGAGGGAATTCGGTAGAATCAGATCCGGGTGTCCCCTTTCAAGGTGAGGGAAAAACATCGGCACATGGATGCCTCCTCTAAGCCCTGGAAGCTCAGAAAGGTGTGAAAGTGATTCAAGTAGTCCATGGGATTAGTACTCCCGTCGTAGGGATTCAAGGCCGGCATCTTGAACTTTATCGATATCGGTTGGGTCCAGATCTCCATGGTGAACGAAGATCTCTTCAGATCGGCTGCGTGCTCGTCGTCGTCTTTGAACACACGTTTCCAAATCTTCTGTACTTTTTCCTCCACCCGGGAGGAGTTTCCTGATCTTTTAGAGTTGAGGTATGTCTGTAACTCTGTTCTTTCTGCGGTGCGGTGCGTCGTTGGTTGGCTGCTACCGCTTGTGGATTAGATGACTCGGGAGGCTCCCTCCTGCACGAGAGGCCTCTGTTCATCATGGAAATATCTAGGATTCCTTCTTTTGGGATTCTCATTAGGAGTCCCATGCCCCAAACACCCTTCAACCCTTGAGCGGCTTTGGGTGCTAGAGGCCACTGGAATGTAAGAGTTGCCCGGGTTTGAGGTCTTCTTCGTCGGCTTCTTCCTCCTCTGGCCCCCTCAACTGGAGGCTGGCATGGGGGTCGAGGAGGATTGAGTCCCCTACTTCTTCTTGCCCTGGTGTGTGCAGAGCGTTTGAAGCATCTGAGACATCTTATTCATCTGCTCCGCCATGGCAAGGAAGATTGGAGTAAAGTGTTATCTGGCCCAACTACTAGTTGAGTGGTCGTGGTCGGGGGAGGTGACTTCCTTAGCCAGAATGCTAGCTTGAGCCCTGGTATTCACCATTTCGTCAGATGATGTTGGTTTAAGAGAAGAAGTTGGTCATCTTTTTCTTAGCGTCCCCACAGACGGCACCAATGATGTGTCCTAGATCCAAATTTTGAACGAATTCCGGTTGAATTGGTCCATCAAATTTGGGTAACCGACCTATGAGCTTGGGATCCTACACACTGCAATTTCAAACAAGAGATTAGTTGACGGCGGGATTTTATCCTACTGAAAATTCTCCAACGCTCAAGTTTGTAAACGGTATTTAAGAATAAGAAGGTGAATGTAGAGAATGCAAAGATAAATGTCGGGCGTGGGATTTAAGAATGATGGTGGGAGGTGCACTCGTGGAGAGAGTGGCTTTGATTGTGGATGCTTGTGGAAAGCGAATTATCTAAGTATTGAGCTTGCAGGAAACTAGTAGTAGAGAGAGAGAGCGTTGGGATGCTTGGGAGCTTAGAGAGTTTTTGTTAGTTTGAGTATATAAGAGAGCTTGCTTATGAAGTAAATCTTCATGACTTTTTATAATCGTTGTTTTCCCGCTGCCTTTCTTAGGTTTTGAGGTGGGATGCCCGCCCTCTATGGAGATCGTTACCTTTCCCAACATGGATGCAGGCGCTATTCTGGGCTGCAACGGTCAATAAGGAAGATTCCCTTCTTTCTGTGGAGATGCAATGCGCAATGACCGTTAGGGCGTCCTCCGATGATCACGCGCTGATTTGTGAGCTTTCCTTCCGAGATGCGCTCTAATTTTAGGAGATTTTTGTTATTGCTTAGATTACATTTCTTAGAGTTGCGGAGAATTAGGGTAAACGATTGCTGAGGCTTGGGAAGGCATGCGTAGGCCGATTATAATCTGGGCCATGCTTATCTCAGACTGCATCTAACCTACTTGCCGCGCTCTTCTGGTCAACGCTAGCGTTGACTGTCCTAGGGATAAATGAGCTGCTATCGATTCTGGGTCACTTATCCCTTTTGGACTGGTCTACTACTGACGTCCCTATCAAAAAAGGTTGTGGTATTCATTTGAGATTCGATTTAAATTTCTTTCTCTGTTAGGGTCGAGTATTTTTTTTTTAGCATTGCTATAAGACATACCGATTTCTTGCTTATTTTATTCGTTATATTCTTTTCTTATAAGTTACTAAAAGTGGTAGGAGTTATATTCAACTATAATTTATATAGATTAGTGTGAAAGGGATCTTTTTGTAACCATGTACTTAATAATTAATTTGTTCAAAAATTTTCTTATGATTTTTCTATTTAGTGAAAAGGGCTTTTACGTTATATATCATCGTATAATTTTGTGTGATTGGTTCCATATTATTGTTCTTTCTACTCATATGTGAGACTAATAGTTGACGATCGATAATGAATTCACATTTTATTCCACTATACGAATGACTTACGTGTTTCAAATACC
>JAODPA010068796.1:0-10084 GCA_025585075.1 Nepenthes mirabilis | reverse complement strand
ACACAATTAGTATATGAAAACCCACTCCTCCCCCACGTCGCCTTACACTAGGGAGCCATCTGAATCAACACCACCATCCAACCCACCATCACAGTCTTCACTCTTCCATCACACGTTGCAATAAACAACTAAATTTTAATATGTGATAGCAACACGAATTTATTTCTACAATATTTTTGAAACAAAAAGGTAAGCATGAAATGAAAATTTATCTAATATTAATTTCCTCTATTACACCAAATATCAATTCCATTTTAGAAATGCGATCTCATACTCAACAAAAACAATTGAATGCCAGTCAAAACCCAATAAACTAATTTTAAGAAAGCTAGAATTAATCATGATATGAACGTACTATGGAGTGGAAGCTAATTAAGACAAATGTGAAACTCAACAAACTATAATCTTGACGGCTAAAAAAAAAAGGATTTAACCACCCGCTTTTGCCCCTCTTTCTTGAAGTCCCTCATCCAATAAAATAAAAGAAAAATAAAAAAGGGACCATTCATGATCCTCCATTATTAATGAACTGACCAAACAACTTAACCCAACAGCCTAATCTCTTCCAAATATAGGCTTCATTAACTTCGTTGAATTTTGAAATTATAGGCGCCTTTGACTGAAAATCGCATTTAATTATCATCTTGAAAAAAGGTTTAGTACTAATTAATTAGTTAATAGGGAAGAAGATAACAAATGAGAGGTGCCCTCGCTGACATTGCACGGTCCTCTTTAACTGTAATTGAGATGGATTCAACATAACGCCGCGCAGAGTGAAATGGCCGGGACAATTAATTAAAGTGTAATACCTTATAATATTGATTGGTACACATGCGGGTCTTCTGCCTTTGTTGTCTTCCGGGAATCCCAGAGATAATAATTTGTTGGAGTCTATACTTATGTGAACTTCCTTTTCCTTTTTTTTTTTTTATTTTCTTGTTGTGCTTTTTTTTTTTTAATCTTGATGCGTAGCCTGGACTTTCCATTCTATATAGTTCCAGAGTGGTAGAAATTATTTTTTTAGCCGTAATATAAAAATTTAAACTATTGGATATAAACATTAGGTTGAATCACGACCTAAGCTCACTTGTACTTTTGGGAATTTAGCTCCACGAAAAATTAAACAGAACAACAACTGATTTGGAGTATTTCTTACGTGGAATACAACATGTAATGTGTTGTTCATTATTTTCCAGTTTTCATATATTAATAGTAGTTGGGTACAACATTGATCGGACAATTTCATATATTAATAGTAGTTGGGTACAACATTGATTGGACAAGCCCAATTCATCAATTCAGTATGGTTGACAAGCTCATGATAGCTAAAAATAATTAAGAAGCATCCGGCCATTGGCTCAAATCTAGAGAATACGGCATCCGATATTCACCTATTTCTAACCAAGATAAGTTAATATTTAATAGGTGGTCGATCAATTATTAAACGAAATATAACACATTCTAAATAAATGCTCGAAATGCAGTATATCCAAGCATCTAGACAAGTGGCTAGTCAATTTTATGGTTAGTTTAGGTGAGAGTCTCTAAACAAAAATCAATATTTAGGTTTCAACTGCTTTTAATTAACCGCGCAATTAAAATATGCATAATAATGACTGAACTAATCAATTTTTAACCAGTTTAATTACTTAAATCATGATCAACTATTTTATTTTTAAAAAATTATCAACAATTAGTATTGTGACTATAAATATGTGCCTTTTTTGAGAAAATAGACAATATTATAAATAAGGGAAACATAGTATATCTCTCTAACTCACATATTCTTCTAAGATAATATGTAGCCAACACCTACATCTCCACTCTCTCATCTCCTCAATGTCTCCCATATTCCAATTCTTTCGAAAACATTATGTAGCTAATCGTATGTGAAAAACACGATCAAATAACTCATTACTATTTAAATAGAATCACATACACAAATTCATAAACCAACAATATTTGACAAAATGATTATCATGGTCAACATAAGAGTGCATTAACAATCAAGCTAACTGTCCAAGGACAAATAAGCACTCGCTCTCCAGCCACATTAGATATTGGAGCCATGTAACCTGAACTTTAAGGCATATTGAAGATACTAAAGTCCTTTTTGAATAGATTTGTGGACTAACCCCATCAGGCTTAATTCATTCATTCACAAGTTTTGACCTCAAAATAGAGGTCAAAAGGTAAAAAAAACTGCTTCTATGGTGAGCCACTCTTGAGCAAAACTAGTCATGGGCCCAAGGCACAAAACCGATTCATTTCCTCCTAACTGAAAGGTCATCTCATCTTTGAGGTTAGACGGCAACAGAATACCCAATACACTTAGGATTCTGGTTGTCATTCCAATCGAGAGAAAGGATCATATAGCAGTATGCTTTGAACATTTTGACTAGGCAAATTTACATCTTTCAGAGTAGAGAATTTCTCCTAATTCTAAGAGAATTACCCCTACAATTGAAGTGAAAGAACATACTAAAAGGATAAAGTAGCAGGTCTTTCAAAGAAGCACTACTGGCTAGACGATCCAACTATATTATACTTCATTTACCTCTAAGGTATAAAATCACAGGCTGCCCATAATTTTAAAATGTCAATGACGGATGTGTCGATCCTATGGATCACCTGAACCACATCCGCACGATATTCGATTTCTAGAAATTGGATGATGTAGCATTATGTCTCTTTTTTCCTTCAACTATAAAGGAACATACAAGAATTTTATTCTATAAGTTAGAAGCAAATGATCTATTGTGACCTTTCAAGAATTAGTCAACAAGTTTTTGAACTATTTTGCTTCTAACTAGAGGGAGAAAAAAAAAACTTTGGCACATTATCAAGATTAAGTAGGCACCTAATAAGAGCCTAAAGCTTTTTTGGCCTGATCAAGTGCAAAAGCCAATGACATTTTGAAACTCCTGATGAGGTGAAGTTAAATGCCTATATTGTGACTCTTCAACCGTGTAATTTTTTTTATGTTATTGGTTCAGTAGGACTCTAAGATGTTTTTCAAGATGGAAGGTATCACCAAGGCCTGCATAGTGGCCAAGGAAACAAATGATACAAAAGGGCTAAAAAGCCCAAGTTATAAGCAGTGTCCAGGGCAAATTGGGGATGGCAAGAGGAGACACAATGGCAATCAACCCACTCAGAACTATCAAAAGCAATGGAGAACTATGCTATGTGCTTGTCGAGAATTCAAGTCATTACATCTCACACCCGTTATCAACACCTAAACAAATGTTCTAATGTAGATACAGAATGAGAAATTTTTAAAGTAGTCTAAACAAGTCAAATACTTAGAGGGAGGGAACAATTCAAAGTACTGGCTCTACCATTGATCTCTGGTATATAACACAAAACCAAATACTACATAAGGAGATTAAGGCCCTAATCTGGAAAAATATATGTCAAAAAATATCTACAAAATTCTTGAGTTACCCTAGACAAAGGCAAGAATGATAAAGAATTATTTGAATAACCATACAATCGAGTTGTAGTTGGGGCCATTAATATGGTGTCTATAAGATTCACCAGCACAACAATTTAAGAGTAACAAGATGAAACGTCTTCCAATAAGGGACAGAAGCTAGCGTGAGCAAAAGAAATTAGTTTTAATGACGACGATATAATTCACATAATTATCTCCACTTTGATCCTCTTTTTGTATTAGCATTTATTTTAGGTAGAGTTAATGACTACCAATTGAAATAAGTTTTCATTGATGATAGAAATTTAAAAAATACTCTATTTTGATATGTTTATCAAGTCACAATTAAAATATAATTAAATAGACACATTAAATAGACCATTATACAGACAAGATAACGAGTCAGCCCAGGTTAAGGGGATTATAAACCTAGAAGTTATGATGGGATGTATTCTAAGATGGTCTCCTATTGACTAACTTTTTTATCAGTAAATTTTTCATCAATTTATAATTCCATATTAGACCAACTATACCATACAACATTTTTGGGATAGTCACCTCCATTTCACATTTGAAAATGAAATTCTTAACTAAATATAGGATTGAAGAAGTTAAAGATGACTAAGTCACCGAATGGAGCTTTTACTTAATATATAGATTAAGTGACCAACTCCTTCAAAACCAATGGAAAAATTCAACCTCCTCGAGGCCTCTCTTCAATAAGCTTAGCTTGATGAGTTGCAACTTTAGATTCTTTTAAATCCAACAAACCTTGACAAATATGTCCAAATTGATTCTTCTTTAGACTAAGATCTAAAATAAAGACTGATTTACTCTTGTAAAGCAATGTTCAGAAGACGAAGAGATAACTTTGTTTATGACTGGCCAGGGCGCCTAATGCTATATAGTGATACCATTTGATTTGAAGAATGCGAGTGCCATATGTTAAAGGCTTGTGAACAATATGTTCGAATAACAAATTCAAAAAAATATGGAGGTATTTTTTGGTGTAACTTCTAAAAAGTTATTGAGTTTCATAATCTCTCAGTATTGGATAGAGGCCAACCTAGAGAATATTAAAATCATTACGGATATGGAACCTCCTTGGATGATTAAAGATATCCAAAGTTTGATTGGGCTCCTCGCAGCTCTATCCCATTTTACAGCTAAGTTAGTTGAGAAATATATGCTATTCTTTAAAGCACTAAGAGGGTTTCCTATGGATAGATGAGTGCAAACAAGCCTTCGAGGACATCAAGGAGTTTTTGGCACATCCTCCCCTATTAGCTCATTCTTGGACCTATACTTTTACTTGGCCAATTTGAACACTGTACTACATGCCATTCTGGTCATATAATAGTAAGGGATATAGCGATTAGTATGTTATATTAGTAAAATCTTATCTGATTTGGAAACCCAATATACTTGTAAGCAGAGGGCTACTTTGGTTATTGTTTTTGTTATAAGGAAACTTTGACCCTATTTTTAGACTCATAAGATTATCATCTTAACCAACCAACCTCTCAAAATAATCTTATAGAAGTCAAAAATATCCAAGCGCCTAATCAAATAGTCAATCAAGTTGAATGAGTTTAACACGGAGTTTTGGGCTTGAATTTCTATAAGGGTCGAGCCTTAGTTGATTTTATCGTCGAAACAATAAATCAAGATTCAGATGAGCCAATTGAAGTAACCCCAGTGACTCCACTCGATATATCACTGCCATGTCATATTTTTCTATCAGCCACTTGTTATTATTTCTACCATTCTTTAATTCAAATTACGGTAATATGGAATTCCCAACCATACCATCCATGTAGGAGGAGTTTCTTATCAAATTGGTAGTGGAGTAAGAATAGTCTTGATATTTTCCAAACAGACTGAGATTCAATACTCAATCATATTTAGATTTTTGTTAACTAATAATGTGATTAAATATAAAACCTTTCTTGCTAGTCTTTGGTTGGCCAAAAATGTTATGTTAAAAGTCTAACCATCAACAATGATCTTAAACTGGTAGTCAATTAAGTATCTACTAACTCTAAAATTGTCTATTCAAAACTAGTAAAATATTTTCGCAAGACCTAGGCTCTTTTGTATTTCCTTGACATGTTTGAGATCATCTAAATCCCTAGGTGAGATAACTAGAAAACCAACCATCTTTTTGAGATAGCTACGTCAAGTTGCCTGAGCAATACATATGGGATATGTGAGAGTTTCTTTAAATATCTAGCATAAAGGAGTAGGATGATGTTCTCTAAGTGTCAAACATGACAACTTAAATAAACCATTATGTAAAATAGCTTCAAAATGGAATGCTGCAGTGATCTGGTGGAGGCTAAGTTGATTGCAAAAATAACGGTTAGTATACTATGGTGGATGGATCACTGTATAAAAGAGATTATTTAATACCCTATATGCATTTGTTTGACACCAACTAAAGCTAACTATGTCCTTGCATAGGTACGTATCAACATATGCAGAGCATATATGGGTGGAAAGAATTTGCATTTAAAGTCATAAGATAGTGGTATTACTAGCCAATCATAAAAAGAGATTCCATAGAGTTTGTCAATAAATATGATAGCAATCAGATCTATGATAGTATCACAAAATAACTACACACAGAGCTCCAAATATTGCTGGCCCTTTGTCCATTTATACAATGAAGGCTGGACATATTAAAACCCTTTTCCGTGGTGACTAGCGAATGAAAATTTATAATCACTATAGTTAATTATTTCACAAAATCAATGAAAGCCTCCCCATTGCTCAAGATTACAAAATAAAATGTAATCGAATTTATACGTTAAAGTATCATTTATTGATTTGGAATATTAGAGGTCATAATCACCGACAATGATACTCAATTATCAAGTAAAATGTTTACTAAATCTACCAATGTCTTGGTATCCAATTGGTCAATATGTTAATCTCATAATCATAAATAAATAGGCAGATATAGGTAACCAACTAAATGATTGTCATTTTTTTAATTGCCAAGTTAGATAAGACTAGAGGTAGTTTGATAGACGAACTTCTCTTTGTATTGTGTATATACTGGAGGACTCTAAGAGAGCCTAATCAGGAGATACCTTTTAGTTTGTGTTATGGACTGAAGGTAGTGATCCTAGTGGAAATAGGATCTCTTAGAGGATGCTAGAGATGTAACCCTCATTCCGACAATAGCCTATTGATGAAGAATCACCCAATATTACAACCAAAAGGTAAAGACGTAAATATTTGAAGTCGATCATTTGCTATTAAGGAATATCGAAGCCATTGAAAAATTTGCACACTGGAATAAGCTATCCCCAGTTTGGGAAGGGCCAATCCTAGTGTACGTAATACTATGGAATAAGACATATAAGCTATACTCAAAACAAAAAACTAGTCCCATATATTTAGAATGTTATTTATCTCAAAAAATATTACAAGTGAAAATGCTAACTTAGGAACTTATAGGTACACCCTACCTTTCACTCTCGTTTCCTTGAATGATGTAAATGATTTAAGCAATTATTTATAAAATAATATTTTGTCCAAATTTACATGCATATATGCATAATTGAACTATCATAGGTACATTGATTTAGTTATTATTGACATTGACTCAGATGGTTTATTTCAACTCTCTATTTGTTAAAACACACCGACCCACGAAGGCAATCATGGTATAAGTTTAAGGATGCCATATAACCCTAAGCTTGGTCATATGCCTAAAGTACTCTAAGGTTTGGGGCCTTGATACCAAAGCCTTTGATATCCTTTTAAGAGGTTAACTAACAAGCTGATTAAAGTCCATTAAAACTCGACTATAAATATAGTCACTCGGCTTCAAACCTTAGAGATATTGTCATAACCCCGGACCAAAGTAAGTTCTAAAATAATCGAGAATAATTATAACTCATAAAAATTTAATCCCAAAATTTATAAAGCAATAGCCAAACGAGCCCTAAAGTCTAGGTATGATCTGACACAACATCAATATAATATAAAATGACAATAATTATAGCATTAACTGTCATAAGATCTTCCGAATTATTCACCCAGACAAATGAATAATCACAACCTCCTTCAAAATATTATAAGGAATAAATAACCAATGGCAATGCAAACAAATCACCGAACCATAACAAACCTAATGTAACAAAATTCAATTTAATTAAATAATTAGAACACTATTTCTTTGACAATACAATATACTATGAACAACCTATCTGCCAAGCCAACAATATTAAAATACATTCGGTGTGATCACAGTCCAAATACGAGGCTAATGCTTATCAAAAATTTAGAAAATTTTAATCTAATTAGCATTTGAACTTCCCACGATGTATTCGAAATTCACTAATTTGAAGGGATAAGAATAATAAATATATAAGTTGAAAGTTCAGTAAGTATCAGTATATAATATAACAAATAAATGTATCCAAAATTAGGATAAGAGTTGATAGATATATACAAAACACATGAAATGACAATCCAAAAAGCCCGTCAATGAAAGTTCAAATATAATCTCATACTCAAAAGTATAATCTAAAATTAAAGTCATAGATTTTAATTATACGAGACTAACTGAATCCTAACTATGAGCGAAACATACAAATCTCAATTGAAATATCAAATACGAGTTAATATAGATAAAATGTGACAACCCGAGCTCGGATTCCTAAACCCGACCCGACCGTCACGGTAAAAATTTTAAATCATCCAAAATTATCAATTATACGTCATCGATGAACTCAACATCATTAAAATATCATCAATGATCCTCATAAATGCATCATAAATTAAACATCCATATTGCAATAATAATAATTTTAGTAAATGACATCGATGTTCCAAAATATCAATTCTCATAAATAAAATCTAACATAAGTCAAATAACAACTAAATTAAAAATCTTAAATCCCCATTCGGAGAACCTTAAACTCTGATATCACCTCTATCTGGTGGCTACTCAAAAGCCACGCTCTCTTTGATCATGATATCGACCTATCTAATTTGGAGCCAATAAAATACAAGAGTGAGCCGAATGGCCAACAAGTAAACACAATTAATAATAGATGAGTACAATTAAGTATCCCGAATAATAAAATAATAAATAAAAATCAATAATCGTAGGTAATATATCAATCATAAATTAAACATCCATATTAGCAATAATAATAATTTTAGTAAATGACATCGATGTCCCAAAATATCAATTCTCATAAATAAAATCTAACATAAGTCAAACAACAACTAAATTAAAAATCTTAAATCTCCATTCGGAGAACCTTAAACTCTGATATCACCTCTATCTGGTGGCTACCCAAAAGCCACGCTCTCTTTGATCATGATATCGACCTATCTAATTTGGAGCCAATAAAATACAAGAGTGAGCCGAATGGCCAACAAGTAAACACAATTAATAATAGATGAGTACAATTAAGTATCCTGAATAATAAAATAATAAATAAAAATTAATAATCGTAGGTAATATATCAACTACTGTCCGAGACTCAATAACATGTCGTGTCCACAACTCGAATGCCATGTGAAAGGCTAAGTATCAAGGAATAAGCATGGATTCCGTCGAATCCGATCATCAGCTCAATACGATGTCACAACTGTATGAACGACAGCAGTCTCCAAAGACCTTATTCTATCATAGTGGACCAAAGGCCGCATATTTATGCCCCCGACGGTTCGGTGAGTACCACGAGGTTACCTGGTATCTATGGTATCCAAACTACCCCTACAGTCATCCCAAAGGCTGTATCCGTACCATACTCATACCATCTCCAATACCCATCGCCAATAATATCCCAAATATCATCATCTATAATGGTCCCCAGGTTATAAGCTTTCCTCTCGACTAACTGTACAAGATAATAAGAATCTGAATATCAGTTCAATTTGAGGTCACCACTATACGAGATAATAAGAATCTCCATTGACCTTATTCTACTATAGTGAACCAAAGGCCGCGTATTTACGTCCCCAACGATTGGGTGAGTACTACGAGGTTATCTGGTATCCATGGCATCCCCACTACCCCTACAGTCCTCCCAGAGGCTATACCCGTAGTATACTCATACCATCTCCGATACTCATTGCCAATGATATCCCAGATATCATTTTCTACGATGGTCACTAGGTTATAAGTATTCATTCTCAATATCAACGACCTCAATCCTCTGAAATGGAATCAGTATTGAAAAAATATAGACTACTTTACGGTCCCACAGACTTCTATTCGTCCGGTTACCATAAAGTCTTCGCACACTCTCCTTTACTTATCCATCGAGTGCCAATAAAATATATGCACACTACTAAGATTAACGCGAAGGAACATATCTCAGGACATCTAGAAGGAATACATGGATTAAAATATGATCACCTTAACTATTTCACTATTTCTATTTCGGAGCAATGCCTACGACTAAGGCCAACAATACTTTTATTTTAAATTTTCATCCCCTAATTAATTTTATAAGGTTCTAACAAATTAATTAGCAATATTTATTTCTTCATACAATCAGTATCATTCCGAATACAGGCCAATACACCTTTATACATGTAACATACACAAAATGTAAATATCCTCTATGCTCTTTACCATCTTTATTCTCATACATACACATATCACCACTCATTAAC
>JAODPA010068795.1:0-10084 GCA_025585075.1 Nepenthes mirabilis | reverse complement strand
GAAATATATATGAGGGATAGTATATATTTATATTGGTATATATGGATGGTAGAAAATGTTTATATGGAATTATGCATGTATGTCGGCATGCTTGAAATACTAATAATCGGTTATATGATTGTTCCTATATCTCATTGATAAAATCTAGTAAAAATATTCTTCGCATTAACTTTAATGGTGTGCATATAACTTTTGGCACTCTATGGATAAGTAAAAGAGAGTGTACAAAAACTCTACGGTATCCAGGCAAATGTGAGTCTGTGGGACCGTAGAGTAGTCTATACATTTTCAATACTGATTCCATTCCGGAGGTTGAAGTCATTGATATTGAGGAGAAATGCTTATAACTTAGTGACCATCGTAGAAAATTATATCTGAGATATCATTTGGCGGGGGTATCACGGATAGTATGACATGCTACGGGTACAACCTCTGAGAGGACTATAGGGGTAGTTGATAGCATAGATAATCTCATTGCACTTACCCAGCCGTTAAGGATATAAATACGTGGCATTTGGTTCACTATGGTAGAATAAGGTACAGGGAGATTCTTATTATCTCATACAGTCATAACCTCAAATTGGGCGAATAATCGAATTCTTGTTATCTTGTACAATTGATCGAGGTCGTTGATATTAATGAGTAATATTTATAATTATGTAACCATCGTAGGAGATAATATCTGAGATATCATTTGACGGGGGTATAATGGATAGTATGGCATGCTATGGGTGTAGCCTGGGAGGACTGTAGGGATAATTGATACCATGGATAAAATCTCGTTGCACTTACCCAACCGTTGTGGGCGTAAATAAGCTGCCTTTGATTCATTATGATAGAATAAGGTCCATGGAGACTCTTAATTATTCATTCAATTGTAACCTCGTATTGAGCTGATGATCGGATTTAATAGAATCCGTATTACTTCTTGATATCCAGTTGTTCATATAGTTTTTGAGTCATGGATACGACATGTTATTGAGTCTGGGACAGTAGTTGGTACATCACCTGTGATTATTAATTTTATTCATTATTTTATCATCCGAAATGCTTAATTGTACTCATATATTATTGTTTATTTTTACTTGTTAGGTATTCGACTCACTATTATATTTTATTGGTTCCAAAATAGACAGGTTGATATCAAGATAGAAGAGATCGCATATGTAGACTCCAGGTAGAAATGATCTTAAAGATTAAAGTTTCTAGGATAGATACTTAAGATTTTTTTGTGATTCAGCAATTGTTTGATTTTTATGATGTTTAATATTTTGGATATCGATGTCATTTATTAAAGTTATTTATTATTACTATTACGGTATTTATTTAATAATGTACTTATGATGATTATTGATTGTGTCTTAAATAATTGAATTGAATTCATTTAAGTTATTTGATGACGTGTAATTGATGATTTCGAATGATTCGAGATTTTTACTTGGACGGTCTATGTCAGATTCGAGGACTCGAGCTCTGATCGTTACAAGATTATTGCTGATGATGTCCATCCAGTACCACTTCACGATGAGGACAATGGCCCAAAAGCAGGTGAGGACAATAATGAAGATGACATAGTGCCTGATGATGATGAGGAAGCTATCACTCCTCAACAGGCCAAGGACATTGACGAGATTCCTGTTTGAAGGTCCACTAGAGATAGGAGACCATCCGTCCGCCTATCATCCTGTGAGTACATCCTGCTCACTGATGCAGGTGAGTATGAAGATTTTGATGAGGTTATGAAGAACGAGAATAAGAAAAGATTGCTGAAAGCCATGCAAAATGAAATAAGCTCACTACATGAAAATTATACATTTGATTTGGTTAAGTTGCCTAAGGGGAAGAGAGCCCTGAAGAATAAATGGATATTCCGTTTAAAGATGGACAAGCACATCACGCAGCCAAGGTACAAAGCATGGCTCGTGGTAAAAGGCTTCAACCAAAGAAAGTGGGTTGACTATGATGAGATATTTACTCCTGTGGTAAAAATGTCTTCAATAAGGGTTGTGCTCGATTTGGCTGCTACCCTAAACTTGGAGATGGAGTAGTTGAATGTCCGGACGGCATTCCTCCATGGTGATATAGAGGAGAAAATTTATATGAAATAGTCAGAAGACTTTATTGTCAAGGGGAAGGAACGGCTAGTATGTCATCTAAGGAAGAGTCTGTATGGACTGAACCAGGCTCCAAGGCAATAGTATAATAAATTTGAGTCTGTCATGGTCAATCAAGGATACCGAAAGACTGCTTCCGACCACTGTGTACTTGTTTAGAGATTTTTTAAGGACGACTTTGTCCTCCTTCTCTTGTATGTGGATGACATGTTGATCATTGAACGCAATTGTGCTCAGATGAAGGAGTACAAGCAACAACCTGGGCAGTGCTTTGCTATGAAGGATTTAGGGTCGGTGAAACAGATTTTACGTATCAGAATAATTCGCGACCAATGAGTAAGGAAACTGTGGTTGTCCCAAGAAAGCCACATTAAAAAGGTGTTTCAGCGTTTCAACATGGATAAGTCCAAACCAGTGAGCACTTCACTGGTAAGCCACCACAGGTTAAGTAGTAAGCGGTGTCCGACCACGAATGATAAGATAGCAAACAGGAGAAGCGTGCCCTACTCTTCAACTGTAAGATGCCTAATGTACGCTACGGTATGTACGATGCCTGATATTGCTCATGCGGTCGGCATTGTCAGCCGATTTCTGTCAAACCTAGGAAGGGAGCGCTAGTCCGCAGTCAAATAGATTATGAGATATATCTGAGAAATTTTTAAAAGGTATCTGTATCTTGGAAGTGACAAGCCTCTATTGGTGGGATACTCCGATATCGATATGGCCGGACACATTGATTCCCAAACGTCCGTATTAGGACATTTGGTCAAGTTTGCTGAAGGGACAGTTTCATGGCTGTAAAAGTTGTAAAAGTGCGTTGCCCTCTCGACCACTGAGGTGGAATTCATAGCAGTGACAGAGGCTTACAAGGAGATGTTCTGAATGAAAAAATTCATTCAAGAATTGAGCTTCAGATAGGAAAAGTATGTGATACTTTGTGATAGTTAGAGTGTCATACATCTCTACAAGAACACCTCATTCCACTCAAAATCGAAGCACATTAATGTTCGATATCATTGGGTCAGAGATGTTACTGAAGAATGGTTGTTGTCATTGAAAAAGGTCGAAACAGATAAAAATGACACGAACATGATGACTAAAATTTTGCCAAAAGAACAAATTAAGGCTTACTGTGACTTGGTTGGACTAACAGATTTTAACTCCCCACGATCGTGAGGTAAAATTTATTAGGGTCACTCCCGTGTGGGGGTGTTTTGGTTCGAGGACTAAGATTGAGGACAAGGACTTTGCGCGGTTATAGTCCACGAATTTGGTGCGATGAACAACTAAGGACTCTGAGTAGTAAAGGCACGAGAACTTATGAGCAAGTTAAAGCCTGAGGATTTTGATGAAGGCAGATTGCAACTTGCTCAGGAATGGCTTTAAGTGGACGGCCAGACAATCAATAGGGACATTGACCAGCCAAGGACAAGTCTGCAAAATAGCTGTCTTCTACAATTGTAAACCGTTGACTTTCCAGATTTGATAATTGTTATTGGGTTACCTGTAAAAGGAGAAGGATTGTGTCATCTCTTGAAAATGGCAAGTCAATACGCTGCAGCAGCATGGCCGTCTGTTACAGAAGAAGCATGCGTCATCTGCTACAGAAAAATCATGTGTCGTCTGTTATAGAAGCATACGCAGTTGTTGTAGGAGAAGGTCTGCTATGCACACAACCACCCTATTGGATAGGTGGTTGTTCAGCTTTTATATTGAATCTCAGGGATAGATAGTAGATACACGAGAAAAGAGAAGTGAAAGAGTGTGAAGAGAAGAATAGTGAGTGAAAGACAAAGTGAAAATTTACTTTGTGTTTCTCATGCTCTATTTTTTTCATCCATTTTCGCCTCTAATGCCTGTGTAAATCGTATGGTTTTATAACCAAATTTCTATATTTGCAAATCCTCTTCATTTGAATCCTTCGGCAAAACTGGAAATAAAATTTAATATTCATTGCTAGGTTATTTAACAAGGTACTTATCCTATTTTATGAACTTTACCTTAAGTTTTAAGTCATGATAGTTTTCAATATTTTATTTGATATTCATCAAATTTGACATCTTCAAAGATAAAAAAAGTGTAGCTAGCTCGATCCAGGATACCATATCCTAGAAGCCTTTATAACATATGTTTAACTGAGAAAAAAACTATTATTTTCATTTAATTCATTCTTTTGATTGTTTCAATAAACCCACATAGGACAATAAAAAATGTACAAATTAGAATAGTCGAGGGATTTATCTGGCCAAATCTCATTTGGTATTTTTAGGTCAAAAGCTATGGAGGGTTAGAGTTCAAGTAGAGTTCTATCAATTCCGCCTGTAATGCCATTTTGTTAAGGAGTTTGAGTGGCTATCCAATATCATGAGATAGCCTCCCCCTCACAAAATTTCTTATTTGTTGAGGTGTACTCACCTTCATTGTCCAAGTGGAGTTTCTTGACATTCCTTCTAGTATCTTCTCCACTGTGGCCTTCCAGCGCTTAAATATTTCAAATACATCATATTTGAATCTAATGAAATAAATCCACATCTTTATCAAGTAATCATCAATAAATGAACAAAATAAATGGATCCTCCCTTAAAAAAGACTTAGGAAGGGCCTTTAACATTCAAATGGATGTAGTTTAGAATGAATGATGTGGTAATGAGTTGAAGTATCAAGAGTTACTTGATGATATGTGCCATAGACATATTATTTACGAAAGTCTAATTCACAAGACTTGATACGTTTAGGAATTTTTCACTTATAAAACTGTTCAAATCCTTGATCATTCAAATGCTCCTACGCATATACCACAATAGTTTTCAATCATTTTCACGCATTGAAACGTTAGAAGTTCTACTAACAGTAGTACCTCTTATGATTTTATAGAGATTATCTACTCTATTTTTCTCTCATCACTATGAGTGCTTCCTTCATAATTTTTATAGAATTTTTCTCTATAACAATCTTACAATCCAAAAAATTAAAAATATTTAAAGAAATTAAATTTTTTTTTAAGATTTAGAACATATTTAATATAAGTTGGCATCTGCACAATTTTGTCAAATATCATGACAATGTTCTCAATCATAATTGTTTCACATACAACATTATTGCTTATAAGGACTGTACTACTATTGTGAGGTATGTACATAAAGTTTTTATTCAAATACATGTGAAATGAGATCCTAAAATTGAGAGTCCATGTGCTCAACAAATTACACAAATGAGGAGAGAACAGCACTGTAATAGAGAGAAAACATCATATGATTTATGAATCTGGAGACAAATTTTATATTGCAAAAGAGTGAAATTGTCAATTAGAAAGAGAAAATAGATGCACATAAACGAAAAAATCTATAAAATGTGGGGATATCTATAAAAAGTTGCCTATGTTAATCTATGCTTAGAATGGTGAGGACTGGTACAACTTGGCTTCCAAATCTACTCTTGTTGCCCCTATTGACTATATTTGAAAGCCTACTGCAGAGCCGTTCTTGGCCGTGCCTTTTCTGACTTCAAGGACCATCACTGAAATTAATTTGTAAGGCGAAACTTTCTACAATGCAGTTGAAAAAAAAAAAAAATCATATTCCTACGCTTTTTGAATTGGGGCATCCCATTGTCATAGAATCCCGTACTGAGATTTTACCAATAACTGGCACATTATTCTATTAGGGCGAATGCGTGGTTCCAAATCTTTGTATTTTTCACTTGGTGTTGGTCACATTTTGTTCCTTTTCTTTTGCTTTGAGGCAGGGATTGTCTCTCTTTACTTCCCTTTCTTGTTACAGTTTGGTCACTACAGGTTGTATAGGCACCTGGTAACATGACACCACTTCTTCATTATTTTCTTTTAGATGAATACAAATTATTGCTTATCCAAAAAGTATATTATAAGTTTTAAACGCTTTAGTAAGTAGTCAATTTGATTAGTATCCATAGAACTCATAATACATGCCATATGCAGACATGAGAAGTATTTACTCATAAAATTTATACAATTAATGACACAATAGCCGAGGAGAGTGCAAAAGAGCAAACGAGATTATGAAATTAAAGTTCATATAATTCTTTTTCTTTTTAAAAAAGGAATTAGTCATGGAATTTGCTTCCGACTGACTCTGTATAAGGAGAGGTTTTGAAATAATCAAATGTCGTGGGTAGAGCTTATCTCACGTCGCACCGCGAATGCTATGGGAAGGGAGGTTTTGGGGAAGAAGAGGACATGGCCGTGCGTGTGGAAACATGTTGGGAAAGAGGGCGTCCGACTTTCCCACTCGAATGACACAGTAAAGAATGAGAAAGAAGAAGAAAATCAAACACCAGCAATTTTTACATGGAAAACCCTTATCAATCAACGAAAAAATCATGGGACGATCTGTCCACGAAACTAATTCTACTATATGTGAGATTTGGGAGCAGTTTTCCTCGTTACACAGGCAGAAGAGAACAGAAAACGAAGAATAGAGTACAAGCAAAATACACCACGGTTGCTTACAAAATTTCGCTCTCCTCGCTTCGCAGTTTTCTTCTCTCTTTTTATTCGCCTCACAAGTTTTCTCACACATTGTGCACTCAAACAAGTCACAATACTTACTTTTAATATGTTGAGATCTTCATACCATAAATCGGGGGTAATATTCCATACACAATGACAAGATGTGTCCTTTCCAACAATATGAATACGCCTTATCGAAAACTGGCTCCTGCATAACCGTCTAAGATCACATATCTCCAGAGAATCTTTTGAGTTGATGCCGTTCTGAATTTCCTGGCGAACAGCCAACGATTCTCCGTCCGTGTTTTTTATGAGACCGGTCAACACCCTTGTTGACCGTCCATAAAGAATCCGGTCAACTTTGTTGACCGAAATTTCTTCCACTTATTCTGTATAAATAACACATCTTTACTCCGCGCAAGTCCTCCGTTTAACAAGACTTCCATGTGAGCATGATTTCCAACAATACATCGGGAAAGAAAATTAAAAAAATAATAATAAAGGAAGCAAGAGGCCATGCAGTAGAATTAGAGAAGTAGCCGAATTCTTTGAGGTTCTCTCAACAGCAGATTAAAAAGGAAGCATCCGCCTTTGAAAGGCGAAATGAGAGTAGAGGATTAGAACATTCGATAGACGGGCAAATTGAAGCAGCAGGATGGAAAACGGGGGACGACTCTTGGCGGCGCCGTGAGAAGAAGAAAGATAAAAGCAGCTGGCTGGGGCAGCTGTGGCAGTCGAAGGAAGGAGAAAGCTAAACATGATATTTGAGCCTCCTGAGAGACCGAACAAATATTGAACTGTCACATGATCCTCACACTATAAAACATGAAATATGGTGTTTTATAAGACAAGCAGGAGTATAGTACGGTGCGTGAGCTTTGCTGTCAACAATAGGACAAAGGTGAAGTTTAATGGCACTGTACATACTGATGGACTAATGGAGGATGGCTTTAAATTCCTATCAGCGAAGGATCGGTGCACTCATAAAACCAGCCACAAATTTGTTGGAAATGCATTGTTACATTGAAATAATAATCCATTACGTCATTTTGTAAATCATAATTCATATGGGTCTCAATTTCTAAGATGATAGCACGGGCTTTAGGGGAATAGACTGTGCACAGTTTTATTATATAAGAGTTAGTTTTTGTGGTTTACACTCATGACATTTTTACTATACAAGCAATTTTATCCTCAAAGGAACATCCTCTATCGTTGTTATCATAATGCAAATAATCTCCTCAGCGATGAAAGGGAGGGGAAAAATTATGTAAGAAAAACTCAATAGTTTTACTCATTTAAATTATATATTTTTCTGTTTGACTTTTTAATTTCTTCATAAAAATAACTCCATTCATAAAAATTTTACTGAAATCGAAAAATTGTAAATCATAATATACCACTCAAATTTGATTCAATTTTTTCAAACTTTTTACACTTCTATGTACTTGAGAATAAGTATACTAGTATATGACTCAAACTGTAATTAATATGATATTAGCTAATATAAGAAATATCAGAAAATGTGAAGCATGTTGGCTGCTATAAATTGGTGCCAAGCTCCCTAAATCAATTTTTTTTTTTTTTGTATAAGAAAAGGCCATGTTATATTACCATATCAAAAATCTATTACAATATAACTACCGTGTTATTTATAAGATATGCATCTCATATGTGGTCAATATCTATATCAACACAATTACAATAAATATCGATAACTATCTTTTAATATATGATAATGAAACAGAAGTTGATATTGCGATTCACAAAAATAAAGAAGAATTCAAAATTTTGAGATGCTTTTAATATTTTGTTAAAAAATGTAACCTGAAAATGCAATAGAAGATCAGAACTGGGCTTAATGGTGAAGCGATTCTTATAGAAAGTAAGGCGGGCCTCGTCAATTTTAGCACGTTCTTCGGGGCTCCCATAATTGGGGTCAAACTCCCATACCTGTCTGCCCACATAATTATTAGTACTGTTAATGTAAGTATTTTTTTCATTTACAGTCTCTTCTGCTATCTTCAGCCTCCACATGCTTCCCTTCTTTTTATATATCCACTAGGCCCAATAAGATAGCTGCATCATCAAAAAAATATATTAAAAATCATATGTTTCTTCATGCTTAAATTTAAAAATTTTAATAATAAAATGTTTCATCCTGTTTAAAGTTACATTATTTAATAATCAATAATGACGACTCACCAACCAGCCGGCCGGCCGGCCGTCAATTAATCCACAAATTTTAAACCGATATTTTAGCTGATGTTCCTATGGGAAGAGAAATGAGGCAAGGCCAAGGAGTAAAATGACTCAAGGCTTCATGGTAGATGTCGAGTCTGACATCCAAAAAGACCAATGGTATTTCTCATACCAGCCACGTTAATAAGATTGATTAGCAAGTATAATCTAAGTATCACAAAAACAAAGCATAAGAAGGGAAGAATGGGAGACGGCTGACCTCTCTTTGGAATTCAATGAAACTAGACGACGGTAAGATATGAGAAAGGTGGCCCTCAACATTTAATTAAATACACAACTGCGGAACAACGGCCCCCTCCCTAACTACCCACTGCCTAACTACCTATTAGATACGGATTTGATTGTTGTTGACTAGGAAATAGGCCATTTAACTCTCCATACGATCAAAAACGAACGGTCTACACATTTAATAGGTGATATATAATGCCAACTATTCGATTTTAAAATCTATTAGATGGTTGATATTAAATATTGTCTGACAAAATCTTGATCGTCTGTTTCGTCAAATCTAACAACTAGAAAACGAAGACACAGTAACTCTAATTTTAAACTTTGAATTTTCTCTCTCCCCCTTCCAAATATGTTCTTCTGCTGCAGGACTTTGGGACTTCACTCTCCCACTCCTCTCCCCTCCACTTTGGCTTCAATTTGTATTGTTCTCCAATGCTTCGCTCCAAACCTCCGGCGGCCGGTGCTCATATCCGTCCTCTCCGTCTCCGACCGGCAGTCCAAATATCTGGTTGTAACTCATTTTTCTTTGCTGTGTTTCACTTCCTTTTCCTTCTTCACTGCCTCTCTCCTCTATCTAGTTCTCTTCTTCTCCTTATTTTTCGGTCGGCCACCATTAACTTGGGGCTCAAGGGCGCTCAACGGAAGCTGTTGGATTTAATCCAACGGCCCCCATTCTCATTATATAAAAAAAAAAAAACTTTTTTTAAGAAAAAGAATGAGAGGCAAATGCGGTAATTGGATGGAAAAGTCATCCAATGGCTGCAGATGCAGTCTGGACAAAATAAATCCTAGGTTTATTTTGTCTTCTCCATTTGCCGTTCAGTGCCTCTGTAATATTCCGAATTTTCATTTGGATTGATTTAATATTAATTTTAATTTTGGGTAATTTAGACGTTACTAAAATTCATTGAATATTATAAAATTTAGAAGAATATTTGGATTAGTCGGGTTCGGGCGCCCGAAGTGCGCCCGTGGTATCACTCAAATATTA
>JAODPA010068794.1:0-10084 GCA_025585075.1 Nepenthes mirabilis | reverse complement strand
TCTTCGGCCTGAGAGTATCGGGGATTTCTTCTCTTCAGACTTTCTCGCAGAGTTGTGCTCCCGGAGCGTTCTTCAGGCCTGTTCTGGCTAGGAACGCGGGAGGAGGCTTGGACTGGATTATTCCGGGATCTCTCGAGCCTTTTGGCCGGCTTCTTTTTCCTCTAACTGCCTTTTTTGGTGACCGGTGCAGGGATGGCTGTCGGAGGAGCCGCCTACAGTCGCAGCTCATTATGAGAGCAAAGTATTTGGAGCAGACGCGTATTGGCCTGCATCTGCTTCATCAGCTATTAAAAATAGCGCGCTGGAATTCCGCCCATGGCCCCGTTGACCGTGGCACCAGCAGCGTAGTCCTGGTCGGGGTTGGTGATGTCTCTAGCAAGATCGCTAGCTTGGGCTCTCGTATTCACCATTGCGAATGTAGAATCAGATGGTGAAAAAGAGAGCATTGTGCAGATTTGTAGTTGGCTTTTGTAAACGCTTTCCACAAACGGCGCCAATGGTGCGTCCTTGGATCCAAACTTCAAACAGATTCGGGCTGATCTGTTTGCTCTGGTTCCGGTTCCGTTCACTGAGTTTGGAACCTGTATACCACTAAAACGAATAGGAGGTCAGTGTGTCGGTAGGAGGTTGTCCCACCGAAAATACTTCGACGCTCAAGTCAATAAACGGCCTTCAAAATTTGAGAAGGTTACTAAAACTGAAAATTGAAAGAGAGAGAGAGAGAAAGAGAGCAAGAGTGTGTGGATCTCCAGATAAAAGAGAGGCAATGCCGTCTTCTTGAATCTGGATGGTGGGGAGGTAGTAAACGGCTGTCAGAAACACGTTTGTATGCCTTGTGTCTTTTGTGTGTTAGCCGAGAGTAAAGAATTGTCAGTCTGTCTCTGTTGTCGCTGTGGGCGTTGTGTGAGTAAAAGCTTGCGTGCGTAAAAGCTTGAGTTGTAAAAGCTTGCGTGCCTTGAATGAGAATTCTAGGGCTTATTTATGGTTGACAAGGTGATCTCCCTCCTTTAGAAGGAGTGATCCCATGCATTATTTTTGGTTGGCCTTCCCTTCAGAGCTGATGCCAATTGCCTAATGGACCAAGATAGTTTCCTTCCATAGCGGTCAGCGACTTTCCAAATTGCCCACATTCCTTCTGTGTATTTTACCGTTGGAGTGTCCCAATTGGTAGGAGATTGGAAAAATCTGGCGCCTTCTTTACGAGAAGGGCGTCGATTTTGTTAATGTCCATTTTGGGAACCAGTTGGGATCGTGGAAGATGTTGGGAGAGCCATTGCTGGCCGTCTGATGGATCGTAGGCTCAAGTGGGACAGGCCCGCAAAAAGCATTTTATTTTTGGCCTGTGCTACAGTGATTCAGGTCAACGCTCGAATTGACCGTCTGCACGTGAGTTAGCTACCTGCTGGAGTCTAGAAGGTCAATGCTGACATCGACCGTCTTGGACTTTTTAGGATTTGGGCCTTCGCGTCTTGTTGGTCTGTTTTTAAGTTGACCGTCCGATAGGCCGTTTTGGGCCTCCGTTGACCATAGGCCAATCCATATTCCGGTGTACCCATCAATTTGTGAAGGGACACTTAATTTTTTATTAAAAAGATTGTTATTTTTTATCCACTTTTAAGATTCTGAAAATAAGTTATTAGTGAAATTCAAATCTATCAGATTTTAGTAAATACTGAACCTGTTCTATCCCTTTGTAACTCATAAGTCTTATTTTTTAATAATTAATCCCAACATTTTCTCATTATTCCAATCCGCTTAAAAGTTTCATTTTTCTATTTCAAAGAGTATTAATTGATATCAAAGTTATAACAAGCCGTGGGAATGGATAAATAAATATTATTAAGGGATCAGTGTATCACAAGTGCGACCTCCATGATGTTGAAATTGTCGAATTGAGAAGACAAATTCTTTAATTGCAACAATGTCTAGAGGCTTGAGGACATCCTGGAACACCTCGTTAAGAAATAAGATCCATTTAACTTTGATCATGGAAATGATGATAAATTATTTCATCAATGTCCAGTGGCCAAGTGGATGGACATCATTAAGAGATGTTCATTGGCCGATTGGATGGACGCCATTAAGAGAGTTGGCAAATACAATATTCATGTCAACAGAGGTCTTTAGTGTTACGATTTTATTTAGTCTTCATCCCCAACTATTGAGTCTTTCAAACCATCCTGAGCGTTTTTCATCCAATTAAATTATTAAGTCTTCATTCAACTTTGTTATTTTTTTTTCTATGTGAAACTTATATTCAGCTAATTTACAATTTAAGATAAAAATATTTATAAAAGTTAAAGTATACATACATATTTTTCTACCTCATTTTGAAGTTATAAATTCTGTTGGGTCCAACTAGGAGGAGGGCCAAGAGCAGTAAGATCCAATCAAAGGGACACCAGTCCAATCGAATAGTAAGGTTCAAGTCCCACTGTGAAGCCCAAGAGATCCTGGCGTGTAGCTCACATGATGCCCCAGGCCCATAGCCAATCAGCACGCATTCGCAGTCTGCCAAGGCACCTGTAGGCGGCGGGAGTTAGTGCAGAAGACGCCAGCCAACGGGGAGACAGGTCAGCGCTGCAAGCAACATCGAACACCGTCATTTCAAGCCACTTGACCAATCATTACACAAGCAACAGACCAGGCATGCTTTGCGCCCGACAATGGTCTCCTTATCCCCGCAAAATGATAACTGACACCGCTGGCCACCGCTAATAGGTAGCGGCTGACGAAGCCCAACGAAGCGCCTGTCGAGAGCCCCTACTCCCAAAGCCTTCCAATGGGAGCCTATAAATACCTTTTCCCGCTAAGGGAGAAGGATCCTTCGGGTCTAAACCCCAATTCCTCGGGCTTGATCCCGGATCAATAAAACACCACCAATCCCAAGGACTCCGTTGAACTACCTTAGTGAACCACTCTTTGCAGTGCAATGGGAGGAGTCTGATCTCCAGTAAAAATGGTGATAAGAGATCTAGTATTCGATCATTCACCCTCTATTCTCGATGAGCAGGAACTAGCTCTCTTCCCTTGAGCCTTCATTACCTCTCAATGGAGCTAGTGAGCCTCCCCTCAGCGGGGCACGCCTTTGGAGTTTCGTCCTTCATCTAGTGGGTCGCCACTCAGTCAGGTCTACCGTCGGAGCTCAGTCCTCCATCTAGAGAGCTATCCCTCAGTCGGGTGTACTCTTAGAATTTAGTCCTTCATCTAGTGAGTTGCCCCTTAGTCAGACCCACTCTTGGAGCTCAATCCTCCATCTAGAGAGCTGCCCCTCAATTGGGCATACCCTTAGAGCTTAATCCTACATCTAGTGAGATGCCTCTCAATTGAGGGTACTTTTAAAGCTCAATCTTCCATCTAGTGAGCCGCCCCTCAGCAAGACGTACCCATGGAGCCCGGCCCTCCAAATACATTCCACTCTCACTCCCCTCATCGCTGCATCTTTACACTCTTGTCACGATTAGTTTTAAGCGTGCACTTCTCAATTTATTACAAAAGATATCTAACTTGAACGTCGGAGTATTTATAGTGGGATAACCTCTTTCCGTTCTCTGACATCTTATTTGTAATTTGTAGTGTACAAGTTTCAGGTTAATAGTGACGGAGATCAGACCCGATCCAAATAGACCGACAACGGGAGATTAGAAGGCTCTCTAATCCGTACTACAATTAAAAATTCGAGACACATCATTGGTGCCGTCTATGGAAATAACACATAAAAGTCTTTGCACCTCACAAGGGCAAAACAAACAAGGTCAACACTCGAGCTGTAGCCAACACTATGGCTTGAGGCATCGCCTTCCATGATGATGACCCCTCACTGGTTAGCCATGCCTAGGGGCTCCGTTCCTTGACTCCAGGGTGGACGAAGAAGATTAACACCTCGAGTGCGAGCTGTTGCATCAACAGGAGCGAAGTCGCCTGTGGCGACGATGCCTCACTAGGTAGCCATATGGATGGATGTCAATCTCGAGTGTGCAAGCACTCATTTCCTAGTCGGGTGCTCAAGACCTATTGTCCCCTGACAGATTGCACCTGTCAGAAGACGTAATGCTGAGGGCTTTTCCATTCAACTTCCTAGTGGTCAAAAAGAGTCAACATCCTCAAGGGATTAACCAGCCTAGCGACCTCGAGACCCAAATGATGCCTAGGACCTACCCCCTTTAGACCGATGGCCTCAGTATCAAGGGGGTCCAAGCGACAATCCCCACTCCTGAAGAAGAGATCAATCCAATCTCGAGAGGCCAGATCAAAGCCCAAAACAATAGAGCCTTGCCATTCTCGAGATGATCGGTATGCTCTTCGAGCATGAAGAGGTCTCATGAAGAGTCGGTGACTCAAGGCCTAGATAGTACAATGTTGCTCCTTCCCGCCTGAACCACGTCCTGCGCCCAGGATCGGCTAATGTACGGGTTGCGCCAAGCGCGGCCCTGTCTCGCTGCCAGATTGAGACGAGCCGTGTCTCAGTTTGGCGCCCATTATCGGGCCTCACACGTCTGAACAAAGATGTTACGCTAGGGGATTTTCCCTCTGTTTCCTAAACAAGCAAAGAAGATAAACATCCATGGAGGACCCGGTGGCCAGACGACCTCGTAACCTGGGCAGCTGCAAGTTGCAGGGCCAAATGGAGGCCAGAAGGCTGGCCGAGCCTTGCAGCGTGAATGAGGGCACATAGTGATATGATCTACACCACTCAAAGCACCACCGAGAGACTGGCAGCTTTGAACCTTGTTGGCCCCATGCGGTGAACCTGACACTTTAGAGATTAGGGGCTATGAATATGAGGACGCCAGCTTGAGTGTCTGTCTCCTTACTCACGGGCCATCCTCAGTTTTGACAGTCCTCCTGAGAAGGGTGCAAAAGTCAGCAGGCCGATCCCACTATGATGCCTCTCATTGGCCCCTTCTATAGCGGCAAACCTCGTAAAAGCTGTGGTAATCCTTGCAATGGGGGCTCCACATGCCCAACTTGTCACCCATCGTATTACAGGAAACATCATTCAGCTAAGCACTGAACTAGTCTGGTTTTCCTGAGGCAGGACCGTCTAATAATGGGACCCAAACCACTACCCAGTAGGCCACCTAGTGCGACAGCGATGCGCTGCCCAGCCAACCTGGGGTGAGAAACCATATCTGGCGGTGCATAGGGGCCATAGGCTGAGGCACCTAGCCAAGACCCTAGCGACCCTCCAAAGCAATGTATGCTGACCATACACTTGGTACAGCGAGCTGGTCACAAAGGCACTACTCATGCACCTACGACGATCCCACTTCGAATCTAGGTAAGTCTTGCATGGATCATGCTACCTGCTTGAGTCACGTTTCCATTAATAGGATGATAATATTGTCTATTCATATGAATGATTACATAACACTGTATATAATCATGCGATCTAAACTACCCCTAAATCGAGTGAATACTCATTCACCCATTACCGAACCTCAGTCCTACACCGAGCGGCTCATACGCGATCGTACTTAAACCTCGGCCCTGCGTCGAGCGTCCTATGCAGTCAAAATATCAGGCTTGGGGGCTTCGAAAGCTCCCAATGAAACGGCCACCAAAACCTTAGGGGGCCTAAACAGTATGGTTGCAGCGACCTTCTAAGGAGAAGAGAGCACCCTTAGTCAATGATGATTGGCAGGCTAGGACCACAAGAAAGAAAGCAATGACGCCCCAAGTAGGGCCGAGCACTGAGACGGGATTGTGTAGTGGCCTAAGACTTGGCGTTTGGCTGATGTGGCTTGAAAACCCAGCTGGCCATTGAGTAGCTCCACCAGGCATGCGACGACGTCCAATCCATTGGGCCGAACATCCCACTACGCATGAGATGCAATGACATCCTCAGCTGAAGGACGAGTACAGTACAAGAAGGCTCTGGATTCGAGCCTTGGTGATGATAGCAAAATAGCTTAGTCATTACAAGACAAATTGCAAAGAGAATAAGTTGTCCTTTATTCAAGTGAAAGATTACAAAGGCCTTCTCAAAAAGCTTTCTATGCAAGAGAGGAACCAAAGACCGCTATCCTATGAGTTAGAGGGTCCTCTCTCCTCCGAATAGTCGACCAGATGCAAGCAACCCCATCATTGCGGGGATCGAAGACTCCCGTAGGAACGTCCAGAGCAACGATGGAGGCTATGTAGCAACACAAGCATATGCCATCCCAAAACCCTTTGTCCAAGAGCTGAAAGGCCTCCTTTGGAGAAGGCCCGACTTGTGAGCCAACCTCGAACTACGTGCATCACTCTCAGAAGTTGGCGAGAAGACCCCTAGTCGTCTTTAGGTGTCCCCCACGTGACCAAATGACTTCTTGTCTCAAGGCAGCAGCCTCGCCCCTCCAACTCCACTTGGCCTCCTGTTCACCCTCTTTCCAAGCCCAACAAGCACACTCATCATGCTGGACAAGGGCAGTATGGAAGAGACACCATATCCATAGTCTGCAAAGAGCAAAGAAAGATGAGCCGTCTATTAGTCCTAATCTAGGAGAAAGCACCACAAATAGAGTCACTGAACAAAATCTCCTGCTTGATAGGAAAAGACGCCATACTCCAACAAAGGTTTCCTTCCTGGTGCTCGGGGGCTCCGCCCGGCACCAAAGTTCAAGGAGCCCAGGGGATTTGTCCACTCGATCGCGTCAGTCGTCTCGTCCTCTAGATCAATACCTATTGCAGTTTTGCCAACAACCTCCTCAAGCTGGATGGCCTCACCAGCAGCGAACCCCAAATCGGATATCTCAGGGTGTCATGAATACAAATATCTGCCCCTCCGGGCTCTGTAGGATCGGGAGTCATGAACTCTGTCAGTTCCGAATGTATCCTGATGCCTGAATTTTGAGAGTCCAAGTGGCCGATGCGGAAGCCTAGCACCTAAGCTATTCTCCAGTTGGTCGAACCCCTTCCTGGAATCTTCATTCCGGCAAGGAAGCTAGCTCCTTCGGCCGGATCCTCGATCTCAGCTCAGCCTCCTGCTGCGCATGGATGGCGTGTTCCTACCTGAGTCACTCCCGATATTGTTTGAGCTCCTCCTAAAGAGTAGCGATTTGGTTTTATGCCTATGAGTTAACATCAGCCAGCTACGACGCCCTCGCCTCTACCCCCAACCATGCTTACTCAGAGTGAGCCACTCGTGCCCGAGTTTGTTCGACCTCTCCAACCGTAAGTTGTACTCGGGCCTCCATGTCCTCCACTGCTCTTAGGACATGGCGAAGCAATGTGCCAGCTCTCCCAGGCCTTCGACGCCATGTGGAGTTGGGTGTCCCATCGGATTCAAGGCCCAGCGGTGCCCTCAGAAACCTCATCAGCCTAATGACAGAAGGTTCTACATGACAACACTCCACTGACGCCATGGAAGGCCATTATGGCAGAACAACCCTACGATTTTCTGCGCATTGAGTACTGGCGACCCCCAATCACCGTCCCTTCTTCCAGCGTCAACTAGCCTGCGTAAATCTGGCACTGACAACGCCAAGCCGTGAAAGGTCCCAGCAGGACCGTCCCGCCGACGGCCCAAGCACGAGCTCAAGGGATGGCTCTGGCAGGACAGGTTGAAGGTGGCCAGGAATTCACAAGCAAACAACCGAGCATGTGTGGTAGCAAGAGGACCCCACTGCCCTTGAGTCATAACATGCAAAGTGACAAAGAGAAGGTAAAATCCATCGGACAAAAAAGGTAAACTATTGTTTTTATTCATTGAAACTTTTCTTTACAAAGTACGAGACTTGCGATAACCAAAATACAAAAAAGTAAAAATACAGCAAAGAGAAAGAAGCTCAGGATAGCGATGTCATCAGAGGGAATCGGCCTTTGGAACTTGAGCACATCAACTCATTCTTGTAGCATCACCCAAACTCCAATACTGCTCCCAGACCAACGTCGCTGATGTCGATCTGCCACAGAAGGTGCATGAGGGACCACCACAGGAGAAGGAAAGACATCTATCACAAAAGTCCTGATGGGGCAACGACTCACTCGCAAGCCTCCCAAAGGAACTCCAGGTTCCACCTCCTCTCCCAGCAACATATATGAACTACTAGCCATGGTAAGAGATGATGGCAACACGCTATTGGGGGAACAGAATCCCTAGAAACAACATGCTAGCCCTGTTGCATCCCACCTATGGACTAGAGTCTTGGCTAACCCTGAAGGAGGCACATGACAATAGCAGAGTGGCTGAACCACCCTCATTACAACAAGAAATCACCCACAAGAAGGACGTGACGACATGCTTCAACAGCAATACCAGATTTCTCACAAATCCATCCAATCCCTTCGCGGAGCCCCATGGAGCGCGGGGCAAGCCAAGGGCCTTGCATCACTTCTCTGAAGAATGACTGAGTATGGATCACCCCAACTGGAGAACTCTCCAATTTATGGCTGAGCCAGTGCCCGACGAGCTCTCGGAGAGGCGTGCCACCCGATTGCCATCTATCACAAAATAGGAAAGCCATTAATGTGGAGTTGGACCTTAGGCAGTGAATATTTCCTAGCAGAGTTTCAAATCCCTACACCGCCTTTGAAAGGCTGCATATTTGCATGGGGAAGAAACAATACCATAAAGGGAAAAAAAATCATCTCATCTTGAGGAAAGCCCACTCGAAAAGCCAGCTGGACCCACAATGAACATACTAGGCCCCGACAGTGGGCCATTCCCAAGCATGGGGTCAAATGTTGGGTCCAACTCGAAGGTGGGCTAAAAGCAGTAAGGCCAATCAAAGGGACACCAACCCAATCAAGTAGCAAGGTCTAAGCCCCTTTGGTGAAGCCCAACGGACCTTGGTGTGCAGCCCACGTGACGCCCCAGGCCCACAGCCAATCAACATGCCTTCGTAGTCTACCAAGGTAGCTGCAAGTGATGGGAGTCAGCATAGAAGACGCCAGGCAATGGGGAGACATGTCAACGTTGCAAACAATAGTGCACGTCGTCCTTTCAAGCCACTCGACCAATCCTTACATAGACAGCAGACCAGGCGTGGTTCGCATCTGACAACGGTCTCCTTGCTCCCGCAAAATGACAACTGACCCTGCTGGTCACCGCCAGCGGGCAGTGGCCGACCAATCCTAGCTAAGCACCTATCAAGAGCCCCAACACCCAAAGCCTCCTAAGGGGAGCCTATAAATACCTTCTCTTACTAAGGGAAAAGGATCCTCTAGTTCTAAACCCCGATTTCCCAGGCCTGATCACTGATCAATAAAACACCATTGATCCCAAGGACTCCGTCGAACTACCTTAGTGAGCCACTCTCTACAGTGTAAACTAAGGAGTCCGATCTCAAGTAAAAACGGTGATCAGAGATCTAATATTCGATCATTCACCCTCAATTCTCGAGGAGTGGGAACCAGCTCTCTTCCCTTGAGCCTCCGTTGCCTCTCGACAGAGCTAGTGAGCTGCCCCTCAGTTGAGCTCACCCTTGAAGTTTAGTCCTCCATCTAGTGAGTTACCCCTCAACCAGGCGCATCCTTGGAGTTTAGTCCTCCATCTAGTAAGTTGTCCATCAATCGGGCGCACTCTCGGAGCTCAGTCCTCCATCTCAAGAGTTGCCCCTCAGTTGGGCGCACCCTTGGAGCTCAATCCTTCATCTGATGAGTTGCTCTTCAATTGGGCATACCGTTGAAGTTCAATCCTCCATCTAGTAAGTCACCCCTCAGTCGGGCGTATCATCGAAACTCAATCCTCTATTAAGAGAGCCGCCCCTCAATCATGTGCACCCTTAGAGTTCAATCCTCCATTTAGTGAGTCACTCCTCAGTCGGGTACACCTTTAGAGCTTATTCCTCTATCTAGTGAGCCTCCCCTCAATCGGGCATATCTATGGAGCCTAGCCCTCCAAATACATTCCACTCTCACTCCCCTCATTACTACGTCTTGACACTCTCGTCACGCTTACCTTTAGGAGTATACTCCTCCGTTTATTACGAAAGATATCTGATTTGAGCGTCTGAGTGTTTGCGGTAAGATAATCTTCTACCGTCCTCTGACCTATTGTTTGCTATTCGTGGTGTATAGGTTCTAGACTAATAGCAACGGAGATCAAACCCGATCCAAATCAACCCGCAGCGAAAAATTGAAAGATTTTTTAATCCGTACC
>JAODPA010068793.1:0-10085 GCA_025585075.1 Nepenthes mirabilis | reverse complement strand
TGAGAAACACAGCAAACGGGTAATATCAAAGCCAGCCAGCAAGCATCACTTGGGAAGTTCACTTGCTGTGCATCCGGACCCAGCTTCAGCGCTGGACAGACTAGCAACTGCCCCGAACAAGAACTCAAGCTTCACCAAGATCAACTTCTAGTCCAAAATGGGCATCTGCACAGCTAGCCAAAGGGGCACTGAGCTTACCGTCCAAATTGCAATCCGGCAATTTCAACAAGGGGCAGACGTAATATACCGACTGTTGCCTGCCCTCGTGCTCCGCAACTAGCACGGAGCTGAGGGCTGTTGCCGATGTGGCCAGGTAGAGGTAGAGATCCCACCCATTGCGCGACGAGCTTAAGAGCGGCGCGCTGGAGAGGTAAGTCCTCAGTTCCCTGAAGGCTTCGTCACATTCTTCACTCCACTTGAACCCGTGCAATTTGGTTCCCCTTAGCACCTTGAAGAAGGGCAAATATTTCTCAGCTGACTTGGCTAAGAACCGCGAGAGAGCGGCTATTCACCCGGTCAGCTTCTGAACTTCTTTTATTGTCCGCGGAGGGTTCAAGTCGAGTATGGAATTGATCTTTTCTGGATTGGCTTCAATGCTGCGTTGGGACACAATGAAGCCTAGGAACTTCCCAGAGGTCACTCCGAACGCAGACTTGACAGGATTGAGCTTCATACCGTGCCGTCGGAGGATCTGAAAAGTCTCATCTAAGTCGTTGACATGGTGGCTCGTGATTCTGATTTTCACAAGCATGTCGTCGACGTACACCTCCACGTTCCGTCCGATCTGAGCTTCGAACATTTTGTTCATAAGGCGCTGGTACGTCGCGCCAACATTCTTGAGACCAAAAGGCATCATTTTATAGCAATACGTCCCTTGATCTGTCATGAACGAGGTGTGCTCATCGTCTTCTGGGTCCATCCGGATCTGGTTGTACCCAGAGTATGCGCCCATGAAGCTTAGGAGTTCGTGCCCGGATGTGGAATCCACGAGCTGGTCGTTCCTGGGAAGCGGAAAGATATCTTTGGGGCAGGCCTTGTTCACGTCCGTGAAGTCGACACACATACGCCACTTGTCGCTGCTCTTTTTCACCAGCACGACATTGGACAGCCATTCTGGGTACTGGACTTCTCTGATGAATCCGGCGTCCAGGACCCTCTTCACTTCTTCCCTGATGGCGACCAACTTCTTGACGGAGTGGTTCCTCCGCTTCTGCCAGACGGGCTTTCGGCTCGCGTCAAGGCCCAGCTTGTGGACTATGACCTCGGCCGATATCCCGGGCATGTCAGCGGGGACCCAGGCAAACACGTTGGAGTTAGCCCTAAGGAAGGTAATCAACCTGTTGCACTCCGTAGGTTAAAGCGATCTCCCCACGTTGACGCACCGTTCCGGATCGGATGGGTTCAGTGGATTCGCCTCAGTTTCCTCTCTGGACTGGGCCTGCTGCAGCGAGGTCTCGTCGCAGAGATCAAGGTCTTCGCTCGGGTTGCATGGCGCCACGGGCTTGATCTGGGACAGGTAGCAGGTCCTCCCCATTTCTTGGTCTCCAAGGACTTCTCCCACGCCCAGGGGGTGGAAAATTTCACCTTCAGGTGCGGGATGGACGTCACAGCTTCGAAGGCGGTCAGGAAAGGTCTGTCTAATATGGCATTGTAGACGGATGGAAGGTATTTTTTTTTGGTAAGTAAGTGATTTGGATTAATGGGAGAAAAAATTTACAAGTAATGATTTATTATCAAGGGTTTTTCCGACTTGAGGATAAACCATAAGCGCTAGGGCATGCCCCGAGCACATAGACGGATGGAAGGTCAACGACGAGGAACGCCAGTTCTCGCGTTATGGAGCACGGGTGTGTCCCCATTGTGACTTCCAACCGCACTATCCCTTGCACGGGGACTGGTTCGTTGTCCAAGCCATACAGGGGTCCGCCTGTAACTTTAATTTGGCTTTGTTTTAGTCCATGTTTAAGGAACGCAGTGAGATACAACAAATTTTATATGCTTCCATTATCAATGAAGACCCGTTTCAGTTGGTAGTCATCACCACCAGCTGAAACGAGGGCTGATACAACAAGGGGGTCGGTATGGGGAGAGGTTACATGAGCCATGTCGTTGCTACTGAAGCTAATGACATCAGTCCTAACCCCTATCTTCGCCCGCTTGTTGCTGGAAGTTGCCTCCGGCTGTCCACGCCTGGCATTCGCGGTGTCAGTGGAGGAGACCATGTGGACCACGCCGGCCGCCGTGCGGGCCCTCGGAGGTTCGCTGGCTTCACCATCGGAGATAGCAGGTTCCTGCCCCGAACTCTTTACGAACCGCTTCAAGTGTTCGCGCCGGATCAGATCTTCGATTTCCTACTGCAGGGTCCGGCAGTTCTCAGTCAAGTGTCCCAGACAGCGATGATACTGGCAATATTTCGTCTGGTCACTGCCGCTGAGACCCTTGGGCGTCTTCGGCCACTTGAAGTGGTGTCGATGGGCCCTTTCCCACTAGCATCACCATTAAATCCGGCCATGATTCGGCCCCTGTAGAGGTGAAGGTGGAGTATTGCTGGAAGCCTATCAGATGCAGTCGTTGCCATTTGTTGGATCACGATGAAGCTCACTGCTTTTTTTTTTTTTTGTAAGTAAGTATTTTGAATTATATGGAGAAAAAAATTACAAAATAAATATTTTATCTCCAAGTATTTTGACTTGGATTTAAAACATTAAAAGTTAGGGCATACCCCAAGCATACGGTACAACAGAAGATACCAAAAAAGCCTCTAAGAGGACTACGATCAACAGAAAACAACAAAAGTAATCTGAAAATACACCTAAGCTGAAACACAAGCATCAGCAGAGTAGGAGCAGCATGCGTTGCATCTCAAGCACCATTTGGGTACCAAACAAGGTAGCAAACTACAGGATCAGCAGGCTGGAGGTACCAAAATAGCCACCAGCACACCAAAATAGCCACCAAAATAATGTAGCAGCCAGTCCAGAATCAGCAAAAGGAGCCCTGGCATCAAATATCAACATCATCTACTCAATGCCACACAGCAGCCACAGGAGACTGAAACCATCTTCATCACCATTTAACAACCCATGCTTCAGAAGCATCACACAGCCGGGCACTAACCCACGTGTATATCAGCGAAACATCAGCAGCAAAATTCCAAAGGAAAGATCAGCATTTCCATCAGCAACTGCTAGGAATTCTGTCAATCACTGCCGTTCCAAGGTAGTTGAACCTCATACAGGTAACTCCCGTTCCAAATCTTCCAATTGTGTTCTCATGGATAGAGCCCCTATCGTCCCCCCGCCATGCCCTGGGCGCACGATCGATGTTAATGTACCCAGTTCTGTGGCTGATGAAGCCTTGTTTCAATCGGCTTCACTCCCGCATCCAATTGTTGTCCTAAATGATCCCCCAACGAGTGCTGAACCGCTTTTTGGGGCCGGGATTGACTCTCATGCTCTTCCTTCTGCTGAGTCGCTGGCTATTACAAGCCCAAGTTCCCCTCTTCCTGGTCTGGCGCCTAAGGCCACCCTGGACCCTATTGCCTGCTCCTCTATGTCAATGCTCTCGGCCTCTTTCCTTGGTGGTCTCCAGAGTGATTGTTTTCCTCCATCCTCCTCTGTTGAAGTTGGACACTCACCCTGTATCCAGTGTGATGCTGCCCCATCAAATGCCTCTGCTGACATTGGGCACTCTGGGTGCCTATCGGATGCTTCCGGATGCATGGATGGCCCTCCTGAAACGCATCTAAATGAATTGGTCATTGCTCCTGATTCTGACAGTGATCCAACTTCTAGTTCTATCTCAAGAATAATAAAAAGACATGGCTTAGATTCTTCTAAGCATGGGGGTTCTGCCCCGGCTGTTGAAATTTGTATGGGGAGAGTTGTAGACTACTCTCAAGAAAAATTCCTTAATGTAAATGAGGCTTTGGCTATGGAAAGTGATTCCTGAAAGCCCTCTAGATCTCGGAACAAGAAAAAATCCAAAAAATCCAAGGTTTCCCCTAGATCCTAGGGGTATGCTGATGGTGTTTTACTGATTTTTTTCAAGGCTGCTAATAAATTCGGTTGTTGTTCGTTTGCCTGTTCATTGGATAGGCCTGTTTGGCTGGTATAAATATGGGTCCTTCTGGATGTTATCCCAGTTTCGGCCCCTTGGCATGGTTGCCGTGTAGATGAGTTGATGGTGTCTACTCGGTTACCTGATGCAGTTGAGAATGGTTGGAGCTGCTTTTGATGGGTAGCTTCCTTTTGGTCCCTACTAGATTTGGTGGACGCAGTTCTTGGAACTCTGGTTTGCTGATTCTGCTTTTGTCCTGCATTGTAGCTTGTGGGGGCTCTCCACTTGGACTGCAGATGATCTTGGTTTCTTTGGTTTTCAGTCGACCTTAATGCTGATGCCAATTTGTAGCAATCCTGGGATTGTTGCTCTGTTATATTTGTATATGCACAGCTATAATGTACCCTAGCCGATGCATCTGATCTGCCGTATGGCTTCTGGAGGGTGTGTTGTGGTGTTTGGCAGCTGGCTTGCTGTTTATTCTCATTTCTATGTTAGCAGTTGTTGGATGGGTGAACGCTCCATTATGATTTGATACTTAGGAATGCGGGGTGATGCAGATTCTGCTTACCTTGGCTGTTGTCCTCTTGTGCTTCCTTGGATGATATGATCCTTATGCTTGACTTTCCCTGCTGCTTGATGCCTTCTGGAGCTGCTTCTGGCCTGGGCGTGTGAAACTTGGGGTTATGGCTCTTGGTTTCTTGCTGAGTAGTTGGAAGAGACCTGCTGTTTGATGCAGTTGCAGCAGTGTGGCGGATATGATATTGGCGATCTGAGGGCTGATGCCGTGGATGATTTGCTGATTTCTGTTCTAATTCCATGTGCTGGTGTTGCAGTTTTTTTCTTCCTGCTGTTATTGGGCTGGGCAGTTTGTTTTTGATGCTCATGCAGGTTTTGCTTCTTCTGCTGATGGTGTGTGCTAGGAATGGCTGGCCCACTGAATTGAAGCTAGCTCTTAATTGGAGGCATATTGGAGCTGGTAGCTGTTACCCTTGGAACTGTAACTTCATTTTGCTGTTTTGTTGTAGCTGGTTTGAGGACTGTATCTGAAATGCTGGTGTAGCCTTTGCTGCTCTTTAGTTGGGCTTCTACAATAGTGATTTTGGCTGTTGTCTTACGAGGCTTCATTTTTCTGCTGTGATGGATTCCAACATATGCAGTTGTTGGATGACAGCAGCTGATGAATGAGCTTGGTTCTCTTGTCTGATGCTGGGAAATGGGAACTAATCTTGCTGATGGTGGAGTTTTTTGTTGGTTGCAAATTGATTCTGAATTTGCTGTTGAAGAGCAGTATCTAAAGTAGGAGATGCTCTATGATGCTGTCCCCTACTCTGTAGTCGATGGTTGTAGATGGATGTCTATTAAATGTGCCCACTGCTTCGGCGGAGTCTGACTTTGCTCTTGCTGTGAGCTGTTGTAGAGTAAAGGAATGTTGTTTGTAGGTGGGCTATTCTGAGGAACCTTGGTAGGCTTGATTGGTAGCTGCTATTCTGGGTGTTGTCCCTGAAGGACCTGTGTGCTGATGCCTCATTGTATCTCGGGTGGCTGCTTGTCATCCCTTCCGGTTGATGTCCCTAAGACCAAATCAGCTCGCTGTTTTACCTCTGCTGATGCAGTCATGTCTTCTGCTAGCTAAAGTTGCTATTGGTGCTGCTTTCCTGGGGATGCTGATGCATATTGGTTGCCGTTTGTTTTCGGGGTAACCTGCCGCTGATGTGAGTTGCTATCAGCTGAAAGATTCTGTGGGTTAACGTATTCTTGCTGTTGCTGAAGGATGCTGCTCCTAATGCCAACGCTGCTTTGCCTTTGCTGAGGCTGTTCCTTGCTATCCATGCTGCCCTGCTGCTGATATTAGCATGCTGGTCCCAGTGGTGTAATTCTTGGATGCTATTTTCTCTATTGTTGATGTTGAAGGCGGCCGCAATGTGGTGCTGAAAGGCCCACGTATGGCAGAAGATCCCCTTGGCAAAAATGCTATAGCTGGTGGAGACTTGATTTCTTATGTTGTCAGATTCAGCAACAGATGTTGGAATGGTGCAGAATCCGGCTGCTGTGTTGGAAGGCAGCTGATGTCGGTTTCCCTGCTTCTTCATACTCTCCTCCTGTGCGGTATGCATGGAATTGATAAGCTGGAGGCTGCTTTCTGTTTTTTTATGCTGTTGGAGCAGTACAGAGCCTGCTGAAGATATTCCTTGCTGATGTTATCAGTCGATGTTGATTTGGTTGGCCTGGATGTGGATGCTAGATATCCTGGATCCATTTTGATGTTTGATGTATGAATGCTGGCGGCCCTGGCAATGTTTTTTTTTTTTTTTTGATAAGTAAGTGATTTGGATTAATGGGAGAAAAATTTTTTACAAGAAAAGATTTATCTCCAAGTGTTTTACCGACTTGGGGATAAATCAAAATCGCTAGGGCATGCCCCGAGCGCTCGGATACAATGAATGAAACCCACATAGGAAAACTGGAAATCACTCAAAACAAACAGAATACTCCAATATAAATACAGCATAGCCTATACAGATCAAGCCTTTTTTTTTGGTAAGTAAGTATTTTGAATTCATGGGAGAAAAAAAATTACATAATCTATCCATTAAAACCAAATATTTTGACTTGGAAATAATGCATAAAATGCTAGGGCATTCCCCGAGCAATTCTTACATCAAAAAAGAGAACCTCTAGGAGGCTAACATTCTATAGAGACTGTAGAAATTGAAAGAAACTACAGAAACGTTAGGACATACCCCGAGCGAACAGTACATCAAAGTATACCTAAAAGCCTCAGGGAGGACAACGTCTACCAGAAACAAAATATGATTTTTCCATCAAAACAAAATGAAAAGGGATCAGCACCAAAAGCGCCAAAACTGAATACAACAGGCAGCCGCTGAACCACATACACAGCAGCTCACAGTGGCACGGCCTAAGCACTTAGCATGTCAGAGTAGAATACTCCAGTACCAAAACCAGCAGTTCACAGGTCCCATCTTCAGCATAAACTGGCAACAGCCAGCAACCTGGCATACTCCTGCACCAGGATCAGCATCAAGCTCAGATTGAGCAGTGGGAAACAGAAACGGTCAAAAGTGAATTTAACCACATCAACACTGGCGCCCAGATTGACCAGCTCTTAACTCAACACAATCACAGTGCATCAAAAAGACAGGCAACATTCACATCCTGCATAACATATTTGCTGGAAAAAAACCCAACAAATCAACAACCTAAATTGCACATCTTATGAGCAAGCAGCAGAACCAATTTAGTTGCACTATACAGATCAAGCCAAGTCAAGGCATATCCGAAAATTGGCAACTGAAACCAACAAATCACCAACAGCATCTTCATGCCAGCCGAGGCCTTACCATCACCACAACGTGAAACAAAAACTGAAATCCAGGCACAGCATCCAGCCAACACCAATTTCCAACACAGCAGCAACCGAACTTTTTTTTTTGGTAAGTAAGAATTTTGGATTAATGGGAGAAAAATTACATAGATAATGCAATAAAACCAAGTATCTTGACTTGGAGTTAATGCATAATTCGTTAAGGCATACCCCGAGCAGATAGTACATTAAAATACATGAAACAAAAGAACAAACACACAACACAAGTTCTAACAACCTGTGGGCATTATGACCAAACTTCAGTAAAACAGAGGAGCAGAAGGCACACTTCACACCCAGAGGGAATCCGTACAGCCACCCCATACTGCGACAGTTTCAAGCCAGCAAGAACGAGTCCAAAACGGCATATGAGCATAGAGCCAAACCGGCAATGAGACAGGCAATTCGGCCACAAGTTTGCAGAAGACGGCAACCGGCCACATAAAGTTGGCCAATAGTCGACTATGGCATCCGCAATCGAAATCGGCCTCAGAAAAGTCCACCACCATTCCTACACTACTGCAGCCAGCAACAGCACAATGTAAAGTCAAACCGGCAATGAAGCATACGAGCGCCGATCTAGGCATCACAACTGTTGGAGCTGAAATCCAAACCGGGAACAATAGAGTGAAGAAACCAGAATGCTCCAATTCCACGCAGCAGTTCGGATTCCAAACCAACATATTAGCCTGTGCAAACCGGAAACAATTGCCGATCTGGATAAAATGCGCAATCCGGCACAAGCCTACGCACAGCAATTGGTGTGTACCTGCCTACAAACGGCAACAAGACCCATTTACATCCAAAAACAATCCTCCTCCAAGCAAAACCAATTCTCCTCCAAGCAAAGGCCTACTGCAATCAGCTCCAACAAATGGAAAAATTGGTACCCTGCAGCAAAGGGCCAAAATTCAACATAGCAGGCAGCAGAACAGCATCCGAATGCAGCAACAAACGGAATGCAAATTTCATCAGCAAGGAAAGATGCTACAGCAACTGATTCCAGGTCAACAACTGAGATACCAGCGCTTGGCTCAAACCCAAGACCCAGTTGCTTTCCATCTGCATTCCTGAACAGAATCTAACCTTCAACCAATATGCTGCCAGCAGACTCTAACAAGGGCAGCAGCATCGATCAACATGCCATATACTAGGCAAGATGCTACCATCAGCAGCATCCTACCATCAGCAACTGCACCTAAGCCCCATTCCAGCACCAGCAAAATAATCCAGCAACAAATAAAATCTCCACATAGAGACAACACAGCTAGCTCTAGCATCAAACAGAGGAGCAAAAGAACTGAGCATCAGCAGCCCCTCCTAAAGGCTACAAACAGAATGAATAACACCGCAACACCAGGCAATCCAATTTGCACAGCCTGCAGCAGTTACAACAGCACACCAGATCAGCATCCTGCAACATCTCTAATACTATCACAAGGCAGGTGGCGAGCACAAGCAAAGATAGCCCATTAGTCTAAACTACATCTACGATTCTTAGCCCTTTTCCATTCATCCTTTTGCAACTTCCTCATTTCCCATAGGGGAGGCATATCATAGAAGCTCGGCCTCTTAGGAGGCACATTCCTAGTAGTCACATCCCCGTCAAGAGACTCAACTGGAAAGTTGACATCCGGAGGTTTACATGATGGGGGACGATCAGCAGAAGCAAATTGATTCAAGCAATATTTTTGAGCAATCCGAGAGATTGATTCCGGGGTAATATCAGGGTCAATCTCGGCAGCAGCCAACACAGGGGGATCGACAGTAGTAGATAAAGGATCACAAAAGGCCTTCGCTGCAAAAACCACCACACCGTTTGTAACAGGGGCATCAGCAAGCATAGGCGCTGACAGCAGCAGTTTGGAATCAGGGACTAATTCATGCTCATCCAAAACACACGGAAAATTTTCGGATACACACCTAGCACCACCTTGAGTCACAAATTCAACATTACAGATGCCTGGTGCATCAGGAATATCATCAGCGTGGGAGCTAGCACCCACGGCCAAATTTCTTCCAACTTCACAGCATTCCAACTTCAACATAGATGAGCCAGCCTCGGACCCCTCAGCCCAGACTGACAGAGCCATCTGGGGTGAGAGAACCTCCACATCCCCAGAATAATCAGATTCTGGGGCTAATTGGTCAACGCGGCCATGGTCCTTCACTAAATCAAGAGCCAAAAGGGCATAAGCCTCCTCCTTCAAATTAGCTTTAACACCAACAGCTCCAGATATATGCATAGAACAGGGACCAGACTCGTGTCTCAAAGACGAGTCATTCTCAAGGCCAAAATCCAGGCCAGCTTGATCCCAATAGGTCACTGCAGGAACACTAACCCTGGGTATAACCCCAGACGCACATTCAGCAACACCGGATCATCAGCCTGATCTGTATTTTTATTGGTTTGAAAAACCACTGGCAAAGGATTGGGGGGGCCATTGGATTCGAGCTGAGCCCTAGAGAAAGGGCATTCCACTATTAAGTCACGACCACAACCCGTTGCAAAAGGTGATGACACTACAGAATTACAAACACCAACCACTAAAGAGGGGGGAGCAAAACCAACCGCCTTAATCAATGGTTGATCAGAACCGGATGCCATGATTCCTTGAACATTTTTATCAGGGGCAGA